>VHZZ01025525.1:0-11340 GCA_009801015.1 Silene noctiflora | reverse complement strand
GTGTTTGCAGAGTACTTGGCTCTCTGACTTGACTCGCGCTTCCCAACGCGTAAGGGTTCTGCTCCGACTCTTTCATCTCCTAAGAATGCAGACTTGAGGCAGTTTTGGCTCGGTTTCCGCTACTTCTCAGCTTGTACCTACAAAACGACAATGAAAGTACAAAGTAGCATATTCGGGGCGTAAAGTGATAATAAACCACTAAAACGATACGGAAATGTGTGCTAAAATGGACCGTAAAGTCTATACGAGATGCACACATCACGGACCTTTCAACTAATCTATCTATAATTAAATCATAGATTTCAATGTATTAACATATCATATTTTGATAAGGTGATCAAACTGTTATTATAATACATCTTTATAACTAAATGAATACCATCATTTCTAATACCGTGAACCTCTATTTGATGTATTTTATATTGAAACAAACCGCCTGAACTTCAGGTTTAGTCGGGGCTAATATACTTGTTTGTTTTTACCAACTTTTCCTTATCATTCTCCCCCTAAGGTGGTAAAAACCATAACCACCTTAGACCTAAATTTCTCATATCACCAATGAGAATTTAAATGGGCATTTTTTGTTCAATAACAATATGATGCAGTTGGATTTTCAATGTGCTGAATCGCAACGCCCGCTTTGGAGACTAACAGTTTCATATAATAACCAAACTGTGATTTCTACAAAATAACTATTCAGAAAATCATTATGTGGCTACAAACCACTTAATATAGTGTCAATCCATACATGAACGGGTATAATAAGAATCCCGATGGCCTCAAGTGTCACATCTTAACCATTTCATGTCAACTTTCTTAGTTTGCCCATAATTCATGGCAATCTTTCATAATCATAAAATGTGTCTCAATCACTTATCATATTTTTAATATATGTTTAAGTTTAGATTTTTTAAAATTTTATTTTTATTTGTTGAAGATTATTGGTATAAACAAAAATATAAGTAAAACGAGCTCTAAAGTATATCAAATGTGGTCTCTAATTGTAGAGCATGAAAAATTATGAATTCTGATAAAATTATATTTTCAATTTCATGTGAAAAAAAAAAAAAAAACTTTTTCAAAACTAAATAACTACCATTCCTTTGTCTTCCAAATTAAAACTCCCTTCCCCTAGTGATTTGTTATCATGTGGATCAAAGGACAAGGTCCTTCATTTCGTTCCAATAGGTCCATAATAGACCATATAAAATGCATTTTGGCAAATCAGGTTTCCTTGTTCCTTTTTGTCTTTATTCAAAATTTAACTCTCATTAGACCTACCTATTAATGTAATATGATAAAGTAAACTCTTTTATACGAAGTGATTAAACGATGGAATTTCAATCGTTAGTAACCCGTACATGACAAGTTGCACTCCCCCATGTCTCTATTATTCCACAACTAAATAGATTAATGATTAGTAAGATGAATTAAAGAACTTACAACAAGAAAGACTCGAATTGCTTTCTAGATCAAAATCCCCAAGTTGATTGTAATAAAGAGCCAAAAAAAAAACAAAAAACAAAAAAAACCTGGATGAAAGTAGTTAGGCCAAACATATAAATTTTTATAAGAAACCACATTTACAAAAGTATGACAAAACAAACAAATTTTTTCCAAAAAGTAACTTATGAAAAAATCCTTTTTAAAAAGTAAAAACTATTTCACACAAGTAAGGCCAAACATAACCTTAATGAGCTTTTGTGTGAACACTTGTAAGATAATCAAAAGGGTTTTAAATCTGATATTTAAGAGGCATTTATAGTGTTTAGGGTGAGCTAAGTTGGTTTAGAAAAAAATAAGATAATAATTGAATAAGATCACGAAGTTGCGAAATAAAGAAAACACGCGTTACTAAAACAAAGGTTGCTTCTTACTTGATATAGTATAGGGTCTTACTCGATCGAGTAACCTTCCATATTGAGACTTGCCTATTTTACAAATTGGGTTGCTCGATCTAACAATTATAATTCGACTCGATCGAGCACAAAATGACGGGTATTACATGAGCACTATAGCTCACTTGATCAACACGAGTCACTATTTTTTTGTGAAAAGTAGAGTATGAGGTGTTTTAAAAAGTGTAGATTCCTTATAAATTAGATAAGATTTCACGGCCAATAACAAGCTTTAGGCGAAAATGACATAAGAGCAACAAACAAAAAAAAAATTGAACGCCAACCAAATCCATGATCTTGAAACTCTTAAATGACCAAGTATGCAAATGAACAAGAATTAACCGTGGTAGTGAATTCCCAAATTTACCTTAATTTCCCGCAAAAACGTGAGTTAGTTTCCCGGGAAAATAAATATTAACAGCAAGACAAAGACAGTGATGATGATGATGATGATCCACCCCACATGCTGTTGTTGTTGAGTCTTCACCTCCATCTATCTATCTATCTATCTATCTATCTTTCTTCCTCTAAATCTTTCAATTTTTACTATTTACGATTTCTTGTTTTCTTCCTCCTACTCCTAAAATGTTGACCATGAAAGACGATCCGATTCCGATTCCGATTCCGACTCCGACTCCGACTCCGACTCCGACTCCTCCATTGATAAACTACCCATCAACGATGTCACGCCCATCAATTAATATTACCATAGAACGTATGTTGAACACAAATCACAATCCATTTTCACCATCTCGTACTATCTTGACTGACCGTTTTATCCCATCAAGATCTTCTTCACACTTTTCTCTTTTCTCTCTCTCTTCTCCTTCTTCTTCTAAATCATCCACTTCTTCATCTCCAACTACTCCTTCAACTTCATCTTCTTTTAATAATAATAATAATTATAATTATAATAATGGTTCTGTATCTGGGAAGCCAGATGGGATCCGTGAAGATGGTTCTGCCGCCTACATCGCCATGCTCCGGGCCGCCTTATTCGGCCCCGAATCTGGTTCCTTTTATCCGGGTACTTCTGATACTGGGTCACCTGTCAATACGAATATTTTTCGGTATAAGACCCAAACAAGGCGGCCAATGCCGTCTCTTTTGCCGTTTGGTCCCGACGATTCCGTCCCTGGTGTTAGTTATAGTCCTGTTAAATCTCCTAGAAAGCTCCCCCGCTCTCCTCATAAGGTAATTCATTATTTTATTCTTAATCTGTATACATTTTGTGCCTGTAATTGAATGGAATTTCGCTTCTTTTGGGTGTTGCTCTGATCTAATGCCGACTGACGGTTATGAGGCTGTTGCTATTCTTACCGACTAAGTTTGATTCTTGCTGACTATTGTGTCTATCATTGGATGGGTAATCTAGGTCTAAGTTTGCCTTTGGTATCAGGTATTGGATGCACCAGCATTGCAAGATGATTTTTATCTCAATTTAGTGGATTGGTCGTCACACAATGTTCTTGCAGTCGGATTGGGCAACTGTGTGTACTTGTGGAATGCTTCCAGTAGCAAGGTAAGCTTCTAATTCTGTTGTTTGTTACTCCCTCCGCCCTGGTCATTTGTTTACCTTTTCCATTTTGGTGTCTCAGTCAATTGCTTACCTTTCTATTTTGGGAATGCATTTGATGAGCAATTTGATCCAACACCCTCAATTTAGTCCACTTGTCATCTAACATTCCACCCCCCCCCCTCTTTTCTTGGTCTTTGTGTCAAAATCAAAGGTAAACAAATGACCGGGACAGATTGGAGTAGTTTCAACTTTCAAGGGAACCACTTCTCTTATTTGGTTGATGGTTATTGCTTAAATGTTTTCTCTTGAATGCTTTTAAAATGAAGTCTACGTTGCTGCCTTTTTAGTATTGCTTGTTGCCTTGACTGACATTACGGCTATCTGCAGGTCACAAAATTATGCGACTTGGGACTTGATGATAGTGTCTGTTCAGTAGAATGGGCTCAACGGGGGACACACCTAGCAATTGGGACTAATGAAGGCAAAGTCCAGGTATTGCATGCTTGTTAATTATATTGTATGGATTATAGAAGATACTGCTGTGAGATGTTCGGATACGGAATTATGGATGATGTAGGCTGCTGTCTAATAATTTGGTAGCGTTAAAATGGTGTTGATTCCTTCCTCCAGATTTGGGATGCTTCTCGCTGCAAGAATATTCGGACGATGGAGGGCCACCGAATGCGTGTGGGTGCTTTGGCGTGGAGTTCATCTGTGCTGTCATCTGGTAGCAGAGATAAGAATATTTTGCAAAGAGATATACGTGCAAAAGATGATTTCGTCAGTAAACTTACGGGACATAAATCAGAGGTTTGACTTAAATACTGGAATTTGCCATCATTCTCGTTTTTGGCTTTCTCATGTACTGCTTATGTGTTACACCTTCCATCCGATTGTTATTGGCCCCCGTTTTTTTCACGGTAAGATGTCAATTGAGAACATTATTGTCTAATAAAGATGCAATGTTAGATCAGTCAGGTCAATTATTTTTTACTATCCTATTTAGAAAGTTGTACCAGGAAAATAATTGAACAAAGTTGACAACTAGATATTCGAAATCAAATGGTCTTCCTTCAAATTAATTACACTTGAAACTGAATGTAATTAAGTTACCTATTATTGTGATTAAGGTTTGCGGTCTCAAGTGGTCTTATGATAATCGGGAACTTGCATCAGGCGGGAATGACAATAGGGTGAGTCTTCTGAGTTTCGTGCTTGTTGAAAACTACTTTTTTACTCATAGCGGAAAGTACTTGGTTTGTTTATACTCTTGTCTTTCTTGGTCACAGCTCTTTGTGTGGAACCAACATAAGACTCAACCTTTGCTGAAATATTCAGAGCATACTGCTGCAGTTAAAGCAATTGCCTGGTCACCCCATCTTCATGGGCTCCTTGCATCGGGTGGTGGTACAGCTGATAGATGCATCCGTTTTTGGAATACAACCACGAACTCACAGCTTGGATGCGTGGACACTGGTAGTCAGGTCAGCGACCTGTAGCTTTTTTTGTCGATTATTTTCTCCCCTTGAAAGACTTTGTGTTTTTCTTAGTTTAAAATGGGCGAAAAAGTCATTTATATGTCACTGTGATAATTTAACTAGTAGCTTAGAGGAATCAAATAAAGGAAGCCATTAAAGATGCTTATAATCCCTCCGTCCCGGTGATTTTTTTACCTTTGGCACACATTCCAAGGAAAGGGATAAAAATACACTTATAACCCTAATTGGTTTATGTGCCAGTTGGGAGAGCAGTACCTTTGATTTTAACCTTGGCAAATGGTGGGGACTATTTGGCAGATTAGGCTAGGTACTTTGGGGGAGACCTCAGACCTCTACTAATTTCTACGACAAATGGTTCTTATGAGGGGGCTTGTACATGGCTGTATAGTGTATTCTCATGGGTAATCTGGTAAAGTAATTCTTTAAAAAGCTTCCTAAAACAGGAAGGTAAATAATTCACGGAGACACTCAAATATGGAATAGGTAAATAAATCACTGGGGGAGTACTAATTTACTTTATTGATCACGGTGTCACAAGATAACTCTTTCCCCTAGTCAAGAATCGCGTGCAAGAAGCTAGACACCTAAATGTACAACGGTTCACTTTTACGAAGTGAGAAACGTTCACTTTACTAAGTGAGAAAGGTTTACACAAGGCTTGGATTCTTAGAGTTTGGAAATGATCACTTGTATTTGTAAAGCTTTATACTTGGGTATACAATGTGAGTTTGTGTGAATGTTGTGGGGATGATTGCACCTGAATGGGTTGCCTCCTATTATTAGACATCTCCCTCCCTAAGAACAATCGAGAATGAAACCTTTCGGAATGGTCTAGACATCACAACCCTAGCACCATTTGGAATATCCTAGACTCTCCTATACTATATTAGACTCTTCTAATATGTACATGACGTGCCTAGTAAGGCCTAGACATCTGGATACTTCTACACCATACTAGAGACTTTAGGACATCTCTAGAGTGCTCTAGTCCCTTCTAGCCTAGTCCGGTTTGTCCTTAAAGTTTCCGGACTGTTCCACACGTTGGCTTAGACGTTACTTCATGCTTTTGGAATCTTTTAGACACATCTTGTCGCCTCCGTATCTTTCCCGAAGTCTTTGGACTTCTCTGAACCTTCCTTGCTCCTCATGAAGTCTCTCCATGGTTCCACAACGTTCCAACGATCAAGCAAGTGTCGGAAATCACCCGTGACGACAGGGAGTTAAAAGGTTGTGTGCTCACGAATGGTGAATGGTGGGACTTGATTTGGCAGATTAGGAAATTTGTAGTCTTTTCTTGTGTACCTTGACATCTCGCCACTTAGGTATTTAGTCAACAGAAATAAGTGCTGTGTTGCCATTAGAACTCATATTCGGGACGTGGTATTAAAATGCTCCAGTTATGCAATGGAATTTCAGGTCACCTTCACATTATTTCCCATTAAAAGGTAGAGCATAGATTACAAATACGGAAGAATCAACTCTAAGGGTGTGTTTGGATATGGGGATTTAGTGGGAAGAGGAAGGAGATTATTTCCTTTACTTAGCTGATGGACGGTATATTTGTAGCTGAGGGAAACTGAATCACTCCATTTCCCTCCGGACAATAAAATCTCTCCAACAAAGGAGATGGAGGGAAAACTCTCCCTCTCCCTTCCCCCTCCCTTTCTCTTCCCTTCTTTGCCTACCCCAACAAGGCCTATGCTTCATATTGATGAAGGATAGAAGTAGTACATTTGATAAACGGTTTTTGAAATTCCGGATGCATTTGCTGCTATCCATTATGTTACATCCGCGACCGATACTGCTAGTATTATGATTTGAGGGATTATAAACATTTGTGTTAGGATCTTTTAGGCAGGAATATGAATGATTCTTGATGAGGAAAATGCTGAAATTTTTGGTTTTCAAATTCTGATCAAGATTAAAAAAAGACGTTTCTTATTGTTTGGCTGAATGATTTGTATTATGGAACCAGATTCTTATTATTAGGATGAGTAGTCTCTATTTATGGATCGAGAGGTAGAAATGGCGACGTATACTTTTGCATAAAATTTACACATTATCATCACTTTTTTTTACCTTTGTTTTATGGGGACTTTTGTTTGGGTAGAAGGATGTTTTGGGAAGAGTATTGGTTAATACTCCGTATAAAATAAGGATGTATAAGCACATGCTGTCAATGGGATGAATGCTATGGGATTTGGGATTATGGTGGAGGAATTGGTGTAGACCATCTGACCATGTGAAATGAGATGATTATAATCACAATTTCTAAGCTGCTTGAGGCTGATGACATAATCATTGATGTTTGCATAAAAGTGATAAAACATAACATAGACAAAAGCAGAACAGTTCTACAATAGGCACTCTCAAATCAATTGAGTTCCTCTCCATTTATTCCTCTCTCCATTTCCTATCAATGGTCTAGTTTCCGTCTCGAAACGATCTAACGGTCAGTTGAATGAAAAGGTTGAGAGTGGATAATGATTAAATATTGTTCTATTAGAGGAAATGGAAGGAAATGGAGAGAAAAGGAAATGGAGAGGATCCCCTCTCCTATCAAATCCATAATGTTCCCTCTTTGCTGTTAAGAGTGAGAATATTTGCCTGTCTAATCTTGGATATAACAAGAATTGTAAAGCTAGAAATCGTACAGTATCTGGAGTATGAGTAGATAATGTATCAGATTCTACAAAATACTTTGTTGGTGTGTTTGGATTGAGGGATTTAGAGGGAAAAGAAAGGGAGGGACAGTAGAGCCGTAGAGGATTTAAAATCCCTTGTTTGGATAGGGAATGAGGGTGGAGGGAAATGGAGGGGGAAAGATTTGGAGGGATCCAATTTCCCTCCTCCAAGCCTAATCAAAATCTCTCCACAATAGGCAAGATTTGGAGGGAAATTGTATACAAACACCCACACCCCATTCCCCCTCCCCTTCTCTTCTCTCCCTTTCCCTTCCCTCCTTCCTCCTACCCTCCCTTTCCCTTCACTTTTACTATCCAAACACACCTGTAGGTTTCACTGATTTTTTTCTGAAATCCAATGCAGTCGTTATTCTTAATTTTTTTTTTATCGTCAGCAAACTTCTTTCCAAATCATAAAGGTATTGTGTTTCAGGATGCTTTTGAATAATTTGTCTTGAGAAGGATGACAAGATTATTATGTTTAAAAGTTAAAAATTTAACCCTGGCTTTGGTGTTACTTAAATTTTATAATTTTTAGTTTTGGCTGATCAATGTTAGGCATAATACACCAAATAAGTGAAATCCGTGTGCATTAACTTAACTAGGATATTGCCTTAAACTGATTGCATTTTTAATTGCAGGTTTGCAATCTTGTTTGGTCGAAAAATGTTAATGAACTTGTCAGCACTCATGGATATTCCCAAAACCAAATAATTGTGTGGAGATATCCTAGCATGTCAAAGGTAATGTAGTTAATCTAAGGGTTTTATGTTTTCATCTTTCAATTTTTGCCAACACTTTCGTTGTCTTGCAGTTGGCAACTCTTACTGGGCATTCGTACAGAGTACTTTATTTGGCTATTTCACCTGATGGACAGGTAATTTTACCTTTCCTTCATGAATTGAACCTACCTTGTGTTGGATAGATTGGGTCTTACCCAATAGATTATATTTCGTAGTAGGTAGCAAATTTCATTATCACTTAAACCTTTAGTGTAACATGTCGTTTGTTGGTTTCCTTCTTTCAGACCATTGTTACTGGTGCCGGAGATGAAACTCTCAGATTCTGGAATGTCTTCCCTTCTTCCAAGTTTCAGGTCAGTATATTTGACCGTTTCTTGTTACAAGTTCTTGAAATCAAATATCAACATCTTATGGTTTCTTGCCATTGTCTGTATATTTTGTACCTATTCCTATTTTTGCATCGCTTTATGACCTGATGTTATTTATGCAGAACACTGAAAGTGAACCCAGATTTCGATCACATGGAAGAGCACAAATTAGATGACTTTATCTTGACCAGCAATTGATTTCCCTATTCTGCCAGTTCCACGTTTGAAATGATGGCTGGTGCATGGACAGCTTGAGTATGAATAGTCCCACAAATTTTTGGAATCACGGTTCACGAAGCTTATGGTATATTATTTTTTATTACATGTGTAGATAAATGGGGAGTTATACCTTGATAACTCCATTTTAGTTCTGTTCAGTTTATAGGGGGACTGGGATTAGCTTTTGTAAATAACATATACTGATGTACAGCATGTGTTCATTTGTTCTGAAGATATATGTTGTTTAGACACAGTTAGAAGTAAAGTGTCCAAATATCATACAATGATGGAACATCCAAGACATGGATACGCGAAATAGTATGAATTGTCAGAGTAACATTGATGAAAATTACATTTATTAGCTTTGAATTTTTGTATCTATCATCCGGCAACGGCGCCAAAAACTTGGATGTCGACGCGTATTGTGAGGGTCGAACCTAAAGAACGGGATTATGGCTCTTAAATCGATTGTTTGCTTTCTAGTTTAGTTCTAGCAATGCAATTTGAGGGTGGTTAATAACAACTAAAGAAATAAAGCAAGTAATTACTAAGAAGCGAGCAAGCAAACGATGAAAAGTCGATATATTAAACCTTCTATTGCCACGCACCAACCCAACATGAGTCTAAACTCTCACTCAAACAACATGCAATTAAAATATAAGAACTCAAATCCTCATTGAAGCCTTTCATCAAACATGCACTTCGTGTGCACAAAAGCAAGCATACTACCAAAAGACTACCCTTTTGTATTAACACCAACAATCAAGCCATACAATCCCACATTAGATTTCCCTATACCCTAGTAAGGCACTACTCACACATACTGATAAGGGTTTAGTCGTGTCACCTATTATCAAAATAATCCTAAGATACTACTAACAAATAGCTAGCGGTAAATCAGGGTCGAATCCACGGGAAGGCGGTTGTAACTGTCTGTTTAAGTATTATATTGTCTAAAGTAACCAGACTGCTTGAAGGTTTTTTTTTATTGTTTGTTAACTAAACTAATTGCAATAAAATAAAAGTGAATTCAATAAGATTAAAAAGGTCTAGGGATCAAGTTCACTAGGTAGTTATACGGAGGTGTGATTTAACTAATTAATTGAGCAAAACTTGTTGTTTAAGTCCATATGATCGGTCGATTCTAATGTGTCCATTAGATCTAACTTAACATGCGGTCGCTATCATTAAATTATTTCTATTCAATTATCGCAGCCTATACTAGTCTTAGCCCGGTCGGTAAAAATCCTAGTTTGCAATACTAATTAATCAATCCTGCAGAAAGCAATCAACTAGATTTAAACTATAACTGAACAACAACAAAGAAGCAATTTAACTACTAATTCATTAATTAAACCCCCTTCTAACAACCTAGATCTCTTTTCACCCCAGATAATAGATTTAGTTATTCATGATAAGAGAATTAACAACAATAATATGAATGAAGGGCATGATTAGAAGTATAAATAAAATTAATAACAAATATTGAAATACTAAGAAGATATTGAATTAATATCGTACAAATTAATGATGAACGGAGTTTAGATCCGGAATAAATATAAACTAAACTAGAAGTTTGTAGAGTATTCTAGGGTAAAAATACAAAATAAAGCATAACCTAACAATAGGTATCGAGTTTGGTATTTATAATAGAAGTTAAACTGGTTTAGGAAAGTCCTCGCAAAAGACGGAACTGGGAGGAGTACTCGATCGAGTACATGCATACTCGATCGAGTATGTTATTCTCTCAGTCTTCAACTTTCGACATTTAATTCTTTTAATTGCTCCCTGGGTTCCTCAATCGAGTATGCGTAAACTCGATCGAGTATTTATGTTCTTCCCTCTTCTTTGTGCAATCTTCTCTTCTCTTCTCCTTCTTTCTCTAAATTTCTGTGTCATGCTTAGTGTGTTCTGTCATGTCTCTTCCGTTGTGCTCTTATCTTCCAAATGCTCCAAATCTGCATTAAAACACCAAAATGCGGAAGTATCTCATTCTAGCATAAATGACATATAAATAACGTATTCTAGCACGAAAACCGTATTAAAACTACTAAAGGGGAGACATAAAATGTATATAAATATTACTCATCACATACTTAACATAATAACTACAAAAAATGTAAACTTTGACATAATCAAAGTAAGAGGAAACATGTTCAAGAGGATAAACAATTAACTAAACTCAAACATGTAAACAATGAAAGGAAATTGAAACTAAGAGGAGAATTATACCAATACCAATTAAAAGAGCCAACTTGGATTGATAAATGAAGATGAATTTCTTCTAGTCTTCAAATTACAACCCAACACTACATGTAAACAATTGACAACTAGTAGATCTATGATGTGGCTGAAGTCGTATCACCAAACCAAAGTAAATCTATCTCAGGACTAACAAGAATAGCTAGCA
>VHZZ01025501.1:1363-11773 GCA_009801015.1 Silene noctiflora | reverse complement strand
ACCGAGCTCTCTGTGGATTCGACCCCTTAATACTACATTACTTGTGTTGTACCAAAGGGTATTTTTGCATAGGTGTGCGATAGCCTATCAAACCTAAATAATAAAATATAATGCTAATTAATAGTTATGATTTAAACCACAGTATAATAATGATTACATTTATTATTAATCAATTTTGGGATAACATTGGTATAATAATTAATGGTATAGTCATACCCTAATTAATATCATAATTCTTAATGTATATGTTATACTATTAGTTAACTGAACTATACATAGTACCCTTAAGTTACTATAGACTAACCCTATGGGGTTAGTCTATAATTGATATATTTTTATTAATATACTAATAAATAATTATTATCATTAATGATACATTATCATTTATAATAATTAAGATATATCATTTATAAGATATGATATAATAAATATGATTAATATCATTAGATTAATATATGTTAATTAATTTAATGTTAATATTAATGATAAAACATATTAATATAATATTAGCTAATAGTTATTAACTATTATAAATGCTAATATGACCATAAATTAATGGTTATTATTTTATTAGTTATTCATTAGTAATAATTTATTAACAATTATATAAATATTATTAATATATTAGTTAATAATATCATAATATTAATGATAATAATATCCTAAGTATATTATCAATTAATGGTTAATAACTATTAATATATTATTAATAATATTATGAATTAGTTAATATCATTCTTAATTACCTCATTATATTCATTAGGATGGCAATACCTATTAAGAATATTAACTATGATTAATATTAACTTAATATCATAAGTTAAATATTATACCATAATATTTAGTTAATATTCATAGCTAAATAATATGATTCATTAATATTTATGATGACTAATCAATAACTTGATTAGTTAAGTTCAATTATTAGTTAATGTGTTAATATAATGGTATTAATAAGCAATATCATATGACGAATATATTATGATATTATTACTATAATATTAATAGTATCATAAGTGTAATGATAATAGTAACATATGACTATAATCGATATTCCATTTAATATTTTATCATAATATTATAATAGTTATTGCTAATACAATATGACTATAATAATATTATACCATAAATATGCTTATTATTAATATTAATTAGATATCCTCAGTATTATTCATATGGTATAATGAACTATTGTCGTTATATGGTAACAATAATATTACTTATAATTATTAGTAATGTTACTTAGTATACCAATTATATTGCATAATAGCTATTAATAATATATTTTAGAATTGATATAGTTAATAATATGATACCAATTCAATTATTGTAACTATTTATTCCTATCATTATCATGGTAATTAATATTATTTACAATACATGATGGTTATTGGATTCAATATTTATTTTTAGTAAATATCACAATAATAAGTATAATAATGATTATTGAATAAACATTAAACCCTATAATAAACATTAGTAAATATTAGAATATAATTCACTAATACAATTTAATATGACTAATAAGGATATAGTATTAACATAAATATTATCCCATATGTTATTAATAATGATAGCATTATGATAATATAATGTCATAAATATCAATTATCAATAATAACATTATCCACTAATATTTATTATTAACTATTAATATTAATATGAATTAATAATGATTAATATGATATTAGTCTATTATAATATAATAATTATTATATATTAACAATATTAAAATTATCATATTATTATCTAACTATTATAATATTAATTATTTAATGAATTATAGGATTAATAATATTATGATAACAATATCATAATATTAACTAATATATGTTTAAAATATATTATGATAAATATATTATAATCATTAATAATATCCATAATATTAATAGTTAAATTAAGAATATGATATTTATCATAATGTTAATTATTAATATTATGATTAATGACATTAACCATTAGTATTATAGTTATGATTATTATATTAATTATATTATAATAATAATTAATATATTATAAACAATATTATTCATAATTAGTTATGATTATTATATTAATTATGTTAATTATTAGCATTAATTTTAAACTAATAATTATTATAAATATGGCTATCATAATATTATAATATTAATAATAGTATTCTAATATTCTAATATTATATTATGACTAATTATTATATGATAATAATAATAACTATGATAGATAATTATATTAATCATGTCAACTTATAATATTTATTTTAATCAATTATATGATTAATATTATCATACATTAGACTAATGGTCTAATAGTTTATTATAAACTAAAATAATTAAACTATTATCATTAATAATCATTATTATGATAATTTTATTCATATCAATGATATTATATAATAGGTTATTTTTATTAGTTAATTTTATATTAACTTATGATACTATTATATAACTAATATATTTTATTATATTATTAATAACATTTATAATATATTAGCAATAAATGATATTAACTATTAATGATATAATACTATTAATAGTATTATATTATAAACTATTAGACCATTAGTATTAATATATTACACTAATATTATCTTAGTATAATTATTATATAGGGAATGATCATAAGGTATTATTAACTTATAAACTAATGATATTAGTATATTAATAAAATATTATAAACTAATAATGATATTATAATTAATTAATTGATTCATATCAATGATAGATTAGCCTAAACTTATTGATTATTTAAATTAATACTAGTTTATGATACTTACAAATTAGATACTAATTATAACATTACAAAATGATTAATATGGTTAATTATTAATCGTAATTCATTATTAGTCATAATATTATTAGTTAATGGCTATGTTATTAATAAACTAAGGGTTATTAATAATTGTTATGAATGAAATTAGGTTATTATGATTAACCTAATAGACATGATATGATTATATCATTAATAGTATGATCATTAATATTTATAATAATATTACTATTAATAACCCTTAGTTAATATTTCTATTACATTAGTTATTGACTAATATTAATAATTATGATTAATTACTGATAATTAATTATTAGTTTATTTATATGATAATAATAGGGTATTATAATATTATATTAATAACCTTTATGATTAATAGGTTATCATTAGTTATTATTAATATACTAAATGGTAACATTAGGGTTAATTAGGGTTTACTAGTAATCATTTAATATTATTAATATTAGTTTATATTATAACTATTATGATAATAACTAAAATATTATGTTAGTATTATCATATAAACTATGATATTATATCATTAAATAGTATTAATAGTATTATTAATATTAATACCTTAATTAAATTATCAATTTATTAATATCACTATATTAATAACTGATAATTTATTAAGTAATAAACTAATAGAAATAGTAATGAATTTCATTTCTAATGGTATACACATATTATCATAATATAATATATTTTGGTCATATGAATAATTATTGGTTAATACCATAATCATAATAATATCATTAATGATATTATTATTAATATCCTATTGATAATAATTATGATTATATCATAATGATAAAATAATCATATACTATTATTAATATTAATTGATAATATTAGGCTAATCTATCATTGATATGAATCAATTAATTAGTTTAATAGTATAATATTATTTGCCTATTACTAATATTATGATACTAATTATTATAACTAATATGATATTAAATGATATTATAACGATAATATGTTAATTATATTATGTTAATTATAATATTAGTTGATAACATTAGTTACCATATTAATTATGACTAATATTAGTTATGCTAATAGTATGAATAATGATATCATTATAAATATCATTAAACTTATCATTAATATATTAATATATTGATTAGACTATACTATTAATTGTTAATCCTTTATGACGTCAATTATATTAACTAATCATGTTAAATTATAAATTATTATAAATTATTTTATTAAATACTATTATAGTTTAATATCATACTATCATTAATTAATTATTATAGATAATATCATTAATATTATCATAATTATTAGTTTACTAATGACAACTTATTATTGATTAACAATAATAGTAATAATGATACCATTATATTAATATTATGATAATAATATTATATGTTATTAAAATAAATAGTATTATATTAATATTAACTTGTAATATTACCATGCATAAACTATTATCATAATAAAAGTATGATTATAGATATTATTATGATAGTTAATTAATAGTTATTAATATACTAATATTAATATTATAACCATTAATGATAAACATTGACCCATGAGTTAGTATAATTATTAATAGACATCAAATGGTATACTCATAAAATTATACCAATTAATATTATTTTGATTAAACCCTAAACCCTAAACCCTAAACTCTAATTATCTATTATATGATAGTCATATAAGTATATTTATATTATAATATAACCACTAATTTTATAATATTATCCATAATATTATTATAACATTATTATTATGATAAATACCAATTAATTTATAATCTATTAGTTTAATAATATGATAATATTCTTATGATAATATCATTATAATACCAATAGTTTATATTAGATTATTCATTAATATCATATTAATTTAGTATGATATATTAGTAATGATATAATGATAATTATTAGTATGATATTAGTAATATTTATTAGTAATAATTAACTAATATTATTAGTTTAATATAATATAATTATCAGTTTAATTATAATTAATAACCATTATAATGTTAATATATGGTACATTACCATTTAATAATATTATCATAGTTTGGTTATTTATAAACTAATAATTAATAATATGATTAGTTTATATTAATTACCATTAATAATGGTGTTATAATGATTATATGATTAGTTTAATATCATTAATAACTAAGATACTTATCATAATATTAAACATAATAAATAATCATAATAGTATATCATATTATTAATAATTAGTATATTAACCAATTAATATTATAATTGATTATAACTATTATTATAATTATATTATTATAGGTATAATTATTAAATAATTATTATTACAATTTTTAATAGTTAATATTATAATAATAATAATAATAATAATATTAAATAATAATTTTACTAATGTATATTAACTTTATGAACATATTAACTAATAATTACCATAGTTAAATTGACTATTATTTAATAATATCAAAATTAGTATTATAATATTATGATAGATAATTATAATAATAATTAGTTTATATTTTATGAATATTATGATATAATAATATAATAGTATAATAATATCAAATGGTATCATAATACCATTATATTAATATTTTTAATATTAACCTGTTAATATTATAATAAACATGTGATATAATTATAATAATATAGGATTAAATAGTATTATAATCAATAATTATTATAGTAATAACATTACTATAGATTACTATTATTAAGGTATATTAATATTAATATTAGTTATTAATAATAGGTATAATAATTATGATAACTAATAATATTACCATTAATAAATAGATATTTATAAACTATTGATATTATAATATAATTATAGTATTAACTATCATTAATTATAATGATTAATAATAATGGCTTATTATAAATTATTAAATTGATATAATTATTAACCATAATAATTAGATAACTATTATTATAATATATTAACAACCATATTAATATCATAACGATATTATTAATAATACTATTATGTAAATATATTAACTATTAGTATATTAACTAATAATAACTAATATTAATATTAATTACTAATATTATTAATATTATCACTAATATTATTAATGATACTAGTTAATGGAATATATTAATAATAAAATAGTAATTATTAGTAAATGACATTATAAGATATTATAGTATCAAATAATATTAATATTAGCTATTATTATTAGCTATTATCATATTATTACTAATAATAGTAATACTAATCATATTAATAGATTATATTAATTTGAACTAATATTGTTAGTTAGTATTAACATTATACTAAATATTAACTATTTATTAATAATATTATTAATATGATAATAGCCATATTAATTCATATTAATATAACTTATTAGCATAACTAATTAGTAATATTATGATAATCATATGATAATATTATTAGTAATGACTTTATATTAATAATGGTACTATATTATAAACTATATTAATAATTAACATATTACTTAATAATTATATTATCATTAATCTAAATAAACTATTAATATATGTAATAACTAATAATATTATAAGTTAATTAGTAAAATTTTAGGCTATTTATTAATATCATAGATAAATGATAATATTAACCTAATGATACTATTAATATATGATATTAATAGTAATTGTCACTAATATTTAGTAACCATTAACTAATTATCATATTATTATAATATGGTTAATTAGAGTTAAAGGTATAAATCCTTAACGTATTATCATATGTTAATAATAATGCTATTGGGTATACCTATTGATTATCATATAGTATATTATTATTTACTAATCATTAATATCATATATACTAATATCATAACTATCATAAATATTATAAGGTATGTGATTAATCATAAAATACTTATTAGTCATACTATTGATACTAATCATGTTAATTATGATTAACCTAATTTCATTCTATTACTATGGTTAACATTGAATTAAGATATGCATTATAGGTATGATAATTTATACTTGCATAATTTACAAATTTATTATTCATGTTTACAATTAATATTAGATATGGTATATTAAAATGGTAAATATTAATATTAAATAATAATATTATTTAATAAGCATTATATATGATAATAATAATAACTTATATTATTGATATTATAATAGATTATTAATAATATGTTAAATAATGATTTATAATGTTATAATAATATATATATTAGTTTATCATATTATTTTAATAATTAATATTCATGTTAATATTAAATAGTTAATATCATTAATACTATGATAGATATTACAAGTTAACATATTATAATCATATTAATATCATTATATTATCATAATAATTCATTTGAATATCATAGGTTATTAATTAATTATGATTATTATGACATTAATATAAACTAATATTAATTAGTTTATTATGGTTATTAATAGTGATTATAATAATTAATAACTTTATTATTAATATTAATGGTTAATTATATTAACCATATTAAGCTAATATTATGGTAAATAATATTAATCATACTAATATGATAATTATTAAATTATATTAATTATTAAATATTAATATCATAATAGTTTATTCATAGGATCATTTAGCTATATTAATATATTACACTAATTAACCATACTAACATAATAACTAATATTACACTTATAAATCATATTAATATTATTATATCATGATATAATATATTAGTTATTATAACTAATATTATCATAATATAATATGATTAATATTATTAAACTAATATTAAACTATTATTATAAATTAATTACTAAAGATCAATTAGTAACTTATTATGATATTAATGATATTATAATAATAACATGATTATAATTTATACCATAATTATTAATTATTAGTTATTACAATTATGATAATGAATATTAATCATATTATTTTATGATTATATTATTATTATACTAATAATATTGTTTAGAATTAAAATGATGTATAGTTAATAGTTAATTTATTATTAATATCATATTAATTATAATATTATAAATGATATTAATAATAATGATAAAATAAACTATAAAGTTAAATGATATTAATATTAATGTTAGCATATTAATATCTATTATATGATAATATTATTATCCCTATAAATCATTAAATATTATGGTTATTATAATAATATTAAAGGAATAATAGTATAACTATTGGTTTAATAATATTACTAATATCATACTTATTATAGTTAGATAATAATGATAATTTATTAATACTAATATTAGTTTATGTCTAATAACGAATATATTAGTTATTAAAGAATATTATCATATTAATGGTTAATTAATATTAATATACCATTATAAAGTTTTAGGGTTTAGGGTATATCATCTTATCCTATGTTATTAATAAATATCATTTATAAGTTATAACTAATATATACTTGCATAATTTACAAACAATTGGGTTAATATCATAAACTAATATAGATATTATAATAACCATGTTAAATTACAATAAATTAGGGTTATTAGGCTTATTTTAATAAAAATTAGGATATACTAATATCAATATTAGGGAATAATATTTACCATGTCATATATAATGGTTAATAATACATTAAGTGATTAATTGGTATATTTTAGTATAAAAATTATAATAAAATATCATTTATTAGTAACTAATTGATATCACGATAATATAAAGATTGATAATATATTATGATAGTTATTAATTAGCCAATAATTATCACCAGTTACCATATAATATAATATTAATGTTAATATTATATATTAATTATTTAATTACTAATGATAATGGTATTAATATTTATGATCACCCTAATTAATATATGACATTAATAGTCAATAATTCATATGATTAATTAATCATGTATTAGATGATGGTATTAGGTAAACATTAGTGTATTTATCCTAGTTAATTAATATACTTATTTGCATATGAGGTAAAATTATGAGATTAACCATCATATGAATATTCATAAGTAAATTAATAATTAACAATATTATATTATCAATCCATTATGATAATTGTCTACCATTACCATTGATAGTTATTAACCTAAACTAAATAGTTATACCTATTAATAAACTAATAATATCATATGATTAATAGTAATGAATATATGATTAGTTATTAATAGTCTTATTAATGGTAATCATTAGTGAATATCAATTAATTACATTATAATTTTCATTAATAATCACAATAATAAACTAATTATTATTTAATTATCATATGAGGTTTATACCACATGAATAATCGTTTATTGTTTATGAAACAATTAAAATAAGAATGAATGGTTTATTATAATGTAATCCTTATAGTTAACCCTAAATTGTGTCATAACAATAAAATACAAAGTAAGAAGTAACTAGAGCGTGATGCGATTGGTGGCGAGTTCAAGTGCCATAGAGTCCTGAGAGATGACTAGTCGATAGAGTCATGAGAGATGACTAGTCGATCACATAGGAATGACTAATCATATTAACTTCATTTAAACCTGCCTCTGATACCAATTGAAAGATTCATTAACCTCTTATTAGACATTTCTAATAACTATATAATTTTAGTTTGGTCATAAACTAAATAGATCGTATGCATGCATAACAATAAAATACAAAGTAAGAAGAAAAACGATCTACTTACAATGAGGGACGAATGGATATACTAATTGGACACCTTCCTAATTAGTCTTCTTAAGAAAATCCAAGTGCTCAAATAATATGACTAATAATTATTGTTAACCCCATAGTACTAATAATAACTAAGTTATTAGTGATTATCAATTATTCATACCATTAATTGATGATATGTTAATTAAAGATTAATCATACCATTGGTTATTAATGTAATATTCACTAGTATAATGTTATTATCATATCAATTAATATGCATTTTGTAACTAATTATTGGTCATAACTAATATATTATTAGTAACTAAATAATATTAGAAAGAAATGGATCATTCTATTAGGGATTATTAATTATGGTAATATTTTATACCATATATAGTATAATAATAATATTATCTTAATATTATAGGTATTTATGATTTTAATAGTCATACAATGTGATCATAAATAATAATATGACATTAATCATATAATTTTTAGTATAATTATATCATGATTAGTTAATTAATATTATTTGATCATAAACTTATAATTTACAATAAGATAATATTAGGAATATTAATAGATATGGTCATAATTTTATTATTACCATAAATAACCATTATACAATATTATAGGTATTATGATCATAATTAGATATCATAGATATCATATAATTAATGATATAACCCATCTAATAATTAGTGATATAAACTAATAATAGTTAATAACTATATAAAAAAAATGATAGTAATTCTCATATGATATAAATAATAACTTTATTATTAAAGTGAATTGGTAATTATTAAACAAAATGCATATGAATAAACCATTATAAATTACCTAATTAGTAATAATTTATTATTTAATAATGTTTTACTATAATGGTTACTAGACATTTCTCTTATTTAATAATATTAGTATCAGATAACTTGATATTAGCAGTTATAATATCCATTAATAAACTAGACTAAAATATTAACTAATAGGGTTAAGTGTCTATATAAAATTGGTATATGTGAAATGTCTTTAACCCATTGTAAATAAACAGAATAATGTTCGATGGTTTTTACATAATAAAGATGTGGCCTTATTTGGGTTGCTTGAGACTAAAATAAAAAGTAGTAAGGTTAGTACTGTGTCT
>VHZZ01025499.1:2625-15649 GCA_009801015.1 Silene noctiflora | reverse complement strand
CTCACACACGCCCTTCACGTACTCCCTCCTTCTCACAACCACCAACCGCCACCTAGGTCCACCCCCTGGCCACGCCGACACCACCAACATCATCCCCTCACCACCACGGTCACTATCGTACTCACCAATACCCATAATTCCCTCTAAAAACGCCACATCACCACCCTCTATTCTCGCGAGTTTCCGGCCACCCCTGCACGAACCACCACCTTCGGCCACCACGACCACACCAGGAGGTGCGCCTGACTCCCAGGAACCCAACCATACCCTTCGTTCCTCCTAATTCCCACCGTACACAAAACCACACTCGCCTTAAGCTTATGACCCGAAAACCCGCAACGAACGCTAATCCTTCAAATCTCCGGCAACCACCACCACTAAGAACACCTCCTCTACCATCCACTACGGTCGACGCATCACCCACAACCAGCCAACCCCGGCCCAGGTAAGTCGAGTCCACGAAAAGGGTCCAACCCGTGTTCTACTTACACGGCATATACCCGACATCACCAACAACCACCCAATTATCCACCCATACGACGGTCAACGACAACCCTAGCTAGGTCAGGTTAGGTCACGGAGGTCATAGCCTAGACTACATCAATAGGTTCGTTCTAGGTTCAAGCAAGACGATATATGAAAGTGATTTAAGTCGATGTATTAAACGATATATTAAACGATGAAATAAAACGATTGTAAGACGGTTTAATAACTTACTTGTATAAGGCAAAATAAAGTTCCGAAATTCTGAAAATTACTTGAGACTCATCTTTGAATTATGAATAAAATAGGTCTTATAATGAGGTATTTATAGTAGATCATAGGGGAAAGAATTTGGAAAGTAAAGGAATTTGGAAGCAATTAGGATTGTAGGAATATTATTACTATAATTATTAATATTCTAACTTTACTAAAATACAATATAAATTATTATTAATATTACTAGTATTATTAGGATTATAGGAATAGAAATAGAAATTAAATATAAAATATAAAATAAGAAATAAACATGAGATGAGAAATAGAATTAATTATAATAGTCAAGAAATATAAAAGAATATCATTTTACGAAATAATTATAAAATATGAAATAGCCATTAAAATATAATACATGGAATAATAATAGTTTTACGTAAAATTGTCTCATAAAACAATTCTATTTGAAATACATCCTTAAAAAACATAGTTTGACTTGCATTGACCGACACTAAAATACAGGGTATTACACAAATCATGCTGAATTAAGTAGTTTAAGATTTGTTAGAGTTCGGCTCGACTAAAACCTGGGTTGGTTTCGAGTGTGTTGTTGGTATCAAGTTAATTATGATAGTCATTATGCAACAATATACATGGTTGGATAAGGTTTTGTTATTTTCGATCCTTTGATCAGGTGTGGGTCAAGTTATTCCAGTCAATTTTTCCATGTCCGCCTATGACTCATTAGGTCTACATAATATCGTTATATTACAACGAATTGTTCAACTGAAAACTAAAAGGTGATAAAAATGATTTTAAAAAGTCCAAACCCTCTAACTATACATACGAAATAGGATAATTTCGTTGGGATTAATAAGAGGAAGATGGGATAATAAAAACACAAATAGAATGGATGAAGTATATAATATAATAGTATATGAGACAATCTTACAAAAAAACTAATTGAAACAAAATTTCTCAAAAAGTTCATTATACTTAGTTTTAAACTCATTAGTTTCTTAAAGAAGAAAACCATACAATTTTCAAATTCAGGAATGTTAGAATAAGTGTACATATTATATCTTATGTGTATCTTATTTACTTCATGTTTTTCACAAGCTCGCTTAAAAGCAAAACATTATTTAGATACCCGTGCATTGCACGAGCACGAAATCTAGTAAAATAAAATAAAATAAAGTATTAAAGCATCCGCAAAGGTGAGACTCCCCATATTTTCTCTTTCATTTTCTTATTGTTCACCTCATTTTCCACTAACTTTTCTATTTACCCTCCCCATTTCATAATTACATCTATGTAATAATGGGGTTTCCCAATTCACCCACAAAATTTTGGGAACCTCCCCAAAAATAAAACAAATTGCCTTACTTTTCTTTGGGGACCTCCCCTAAAAAACAGTGAAACCCCAAATTATGGAGAAGTTAGTGCAATAATAAGGTTGCTCAATAGAATGCAAATTAGATCTCAAAAAAAAAAAAAAAAAGCATCTCATCCCATGGTCATTGTCCTCGTCATATTGCCACATAATCCATCTCATCCCATGGTCATTGTCCTCGTCATATTGCCACATAAAATAGATCTCAAAAAAAAAAAAAAAAAAAAAAAAGCAAAAAATCCACGCAACAATGTCTCGCCACGGCGACAAAAATTGACTATCCCTTCCCTTTCCTTCCTAACAGAAAAAAACGGAAACCCTAATTTCATCCCAATTCAATTCATCAAATTCCAATTCTTTGATTTCATCTTACACTTTTCTTCAATTCCTTTTCCCTTTGCTAAATTCATCTAATTTCGCTGCTTAACCCTCGTTTTTTTTCTCCAAATCCCTCCATCTCACGTTGAATTTTGCTTAATTTCAATAGTTTAGGTTTCAATTGACCAGGTCGTTTGATTCCTTAATTTTTCGGTAAATTTTATATCCTCGGTTGTTTAATTTTGTTGGGTTTCAGTTTAATTTGTTAATTATGGTGTTAATTGTGGTAATTTTTGTGTTTTATAGGATGAACTAGTACAGCTGGAAATTGAAATTTGAATTATGGGTAATGGTGAAACGGATAAAGCAGCTAAGGAGCCGAAGACGCCACCTGCAGCAAGCGCTGCAGTATGATTTTTTGCTCAATTTTGATCTTTTTGCTGTGATAGTTTTGGTCTTGTAATTTAGGATGTTTTATTGTAGTAAATTATGCTTATTCTGAGCTAAAAGATTGTATTAATTTGGTAAATGTGCTGTTTTAGGACCAGCTTTCAGCCACAAGCACGGCGACTGTTAACCCTGAGTGGTCTGGTTTTCAGGTTTGTGCTAGAATTGGAGTGTAATTCTTCTCTTGGATTAGCATTAAATACGTTCTGTCTACTATACCAAAATATCTGAATGCGTGAATTCGGCTGATTTTAGGGCTTGTTTGAATAGCAAAATAGGAGGGAAAGGGAGGGGAAGGGGATAGAGGGAAAAGAAAGGGAGGGGAGAGAAGGGGAGGAAGAATGGGAAGTGGTTGTTTGGATACATTTTCCCTCCAAATCTTTCCTATGGGCTTGCTTGGGATGAGAGTAATTATTAAGGGAGTAATACAACTTAAATGAACTAAAAAATGGAGGGAAGGGATGGGTAGAAATGGGGAAATATAGGGCAATAGTCCCTCCATTAAGGGAGTAATTGTTACCTACCTCCCTCCCTAAAAAAAAATTATTACCTCCATATGGAGGTAATAATTCCCCGCTTACCTCCTCTTTCCACCCTCCACAACCACCACTAACCACCAATCTCCTCCCATTTCTTCTTGTTTTAGCTCTCATTAATCCCTTAGTAATTACTCTCATCCAAAGCTACCCCTATGTTGGAGAGATTTTGATTTGCTTTGAGGAGGGAAAATGAATCCCTCCCAATCCTCCCCCCCCCCTCCCCCCAACTTCTCTCTACTATTATTTGATACCCAAACAAAGGATTTTACATCCCTTACTCTCCCTCCCTTTCCTTTTCCTCAATCCAAACACACCCAGGGTTAGATGTGATATGAAGCAGCAGTTTAGAGTGTCTAAGTGGCATCTTATTTGGTGTGGTGGAGGGTCAGATGTGGGGAGTGAATAGTTTGAGTAACACTAACTTTGTTTGGATTGAAGGATTTGGTGAAACATAATACCTAATTTTCTTAGGATTATAGTAATTTGTAGAGACTTGGTATAAGGAGTGTTGATGTATCTTTCGGTTGTTAAACAGGCATACTCACCTATTCCTCCACATGGCTTCTTAACTTCTAGTCCACAAGCTCACCCCTACATGTGGGGTGTACAGGTACGTTGGGCAATATATGCTCCGCATTGATTTTAGTTAGACCGTCATCTTTTGTCTTCTTATTTTGTGATCATCCATGCCTTAGCCTCTTTTGGTTTGGTAATATGATTGAATGGAAGGTTATCTTTGGCATTTTTGGAGTGTCTTGTTTCCATTTCTATAAAAACGGATAGCTGGTCTTGAGCTCTATTAGAAATATATCTTCCGGCATTTATCAGAAGCTTCTCGGAAACATTTATATTATCTTTTGATTATTGTGCAGCATATGATGCCTCCATACGGTACTCCGCCTCATCCATATGTAGCCATGTATCCTCACGGTGGTTTATATGCACACCCATCTCTTCCTCCGGTAAGAATGGTAAAACTAGATTAGCTTCACATTTTATTCTTTTTATATGGGATTTGGTTTCAATTGTGTGGATGCAAATTATACATGGACAGGGTTCTTATCCTTATGCTCCATTTGCAATGCCGTCTCCAAATGGCATGGCTGAGGCTTCGGTGAGTTATTAGCTAGCCTCCGTGCTCATCTTTTTGAAAATATATTATTGAGAAGCTCATTAAAGTAAATTGACGTGTTTTTTTGGTAGGGAAATACTCCTGGAAGTGCGGATACAGACAGTAAGCAGCCTGAGGGGAAAGGGAAATTGCCTGTAAAAAGAATGAGAGAGAGCCTAGGTAGTTTGAATATGATTACTGGGAAAACTAACGAAGAAGGGAAAACAACAGGGACATCAGCTAATGGTGCCTGCTCCAAAAGGTATATTGAAACTCAATCTTGGATCTTATCAACAGATTTGTGTTGCTAATTTTATGGTATAAATACCAAATGGAAGGCATTTTTGGCTGATGTTTTTATTCTTGTGTGCCTTTCTTCCTTGTCTGATCATGGGCAAAAAGCTTCAGAACACAAGTAAATATTATAATAAACTAATTATGAATTGAATAGGTAATAACTATGATATCGACAAAATATATCAATACTCCTTCCAGTTTTTATCATTCATTTACTTTTATGCAGTCTCTAAGACAGTACTTTGACCGTAAATTTCGGCATGTATATAGACTTTTATTATTGAAAATAATTTTTTGATAATAAATGGAAATATTTTAGTTTTATTTATTAATAATTTTAGTTTTTCGACTTATTTACGGTCAAAGTTTGCTAAGTTTGACCCTAAAAACGGAAATGGGAAGATAGAAAAAAATGGAGAGAGTAAATAAATACATGAAAGGAAGAAATTTTTTTAAAAAATCGCTATATGCAAATGATAGATACTTTTGGAGAATTTTTCTTGTTTGACTCTTATCTCCCTCTCTTGGATTTATCCCCTATCTATTTAGGAAAATCGAGTCCAGCTTGCAATATAAAATGATATTTGGCTCATGAAATGTGTAATAATTGCAGCGCTGAGAGTGGAAGTGACGGCTCAAGTGAAGGAAGTGATGCAAATTCTCAAAATGTAAAACTTTCTCAACATTCTATTTCGCGATGCTGAATGTTTTATATATTATTTTTTTTCCCTGGATGTCAAATGTACTTTCTGCTGATTAAAAGGAAAGTTTAAAGCTGAAGAAAGTAATCCATGGAAACAACGATTTTATATCTGAAAACCCATTAATTTTAAATTCCGCTACTAAATGTTCTCCCTTTTATCTCCAACTTTTGCATTAGGAGTTGATCAGTAAGATTTAAGTACTGAAAATAGCATTAGGAAATGAAGTGGGAGATTTTAGACAGTAATTAAGGGGTAAAGTAATGACTTTAGTCGTCATTGTTAACCAGTTATCCTAATATTGGCTGCCTCCCCCCTCCTTTTTCTTCCTACAGTAATTTATTCAATAGTAGGTGTAAATTTGGAAGGATCAACAGATTGAAAGAAAATAAAAATTGTGGTGGGTAATAGGTGTTTGCCTCGCTCTAAGCACCCTGTCACCTTAGGAAATCTTCACCTTAATGTGCCTTGTAAAACTGAACATTGTAGCTTATATTGCTTGGATTCGGGGAACAATGCCATATTGTTGGAACATATCGAAGTGTGAGGACTCACTGTGACTCAATATTAATACACTAGTACCATATCTTGTAATGAGGATGTGGGTACGGGGAGACCGCCCCAAGACAGAAATGTAGTTATAAGTTTTGAAAAACACATTTTACGAGTTAATAAGAGTTCACCTTCTGAATTAACGTCCTACAAAAATGACATTTTACGAGAGTTATGACCAGGTAAAATCACTGGGAAGAACTTGGGAGCGATGATAAATGGAGGTCTTTGAGTTATAGATGTGAGAACATTGGTGGTTTTGATATTTTTGTTGGTCTTCTTTGCTAACGTCTTCCTTTGTTATGTGTTACGTGTTTTATTATGTATTGACAATGTGTTGATGCTATATAGGAATCAATATCTTAAGCATTTAAGCCTTGTTTTACTTTCCAATGATCACCTCACCCCAAAACCTTAAAACACTATTCCACTTTTGCAGCCTATCATTGTAGATGTACCTCTTAGCTTATTTGGTTTCTTGCTTAATGTTTGCTTTCAAAGTATCATGTGTGGATTTTCAAGTAATTTCAACACGTGTATTTTTAAGTACTCAACTTCCACAATTCACTTTGTTTATTTTCTGCATTTAGGATGATTTCAATATATTTCTCTTGGATGACTTGGGACCTTAGATTGATTTTTGTCCAAGGCAAAATTAAAGACTTGTATCTTTAGTTCCCCCTTTTGTGATCTTGACAGTCTGTTGAAATGCACCTTTGTTAGTGTCTTTGATACCGCCACTCATGACATGGATAATTTTTTACAGGACTCGTCAATGAAATCTGAAGGAAGACCAGAAGTGGTAGAAGGTTGCATATATGCGATTTTTTAATTCTGACACCACCTTTACTGTTCTATTTTAATTTCTAAACTCTAATGTATATGTAAAATATGCTCTACCATATTGTAGGTGATGCATCTCAAAATGGAAATTCCACCCATATGAACGGTGTAGTAAATGCACCTCACCCAATGGTGAATCATGCAATGGGTGTCATGCCAATGACTGGACCAGGTGCTATGTCACCTGTTAGTGGGCCTGCGACCAATTTGAATATCGGTATGGAGTATTGGGGTGCTCCTGCCACATCATCCATCCCACCTATACGGGGACAAGTTACTGCAGCAGTAGCTGCCGGAATGGTTTCAGCTGGATCGCGAGATAACTTGCAGTCACAGCTTTGGTTACAGGTATATTATCGCAGTTACTTATTTGCTGTATAACTATTTCATGTACTTTTGTTAATAT
Source organism: Silene noctiflora (assembly GCA_009801015.1). Classification (NCBI taxonomy): domain Eukaryota; kingdom Viridiplantae; phylum Streptophyta; class Magnoliopsida; order Caryophyllales; family Caryophyllaceae; genus Silene; species Silene noctiflora. The sequence goes on along the minus strand of VHZZ01025499.1, from coordinate 8,346 downwards.
GTAGTGATCAGATCAATTGCTAATGGTCAATGTTGCCAAAAAAAAAGCCTAGAAATTTATTACTTCCAGTTGGTCTTTGAGTTCACCTTAACATAAATAGCCTAAACCCCGTAATCTAAGCATAAAAGATGTGTCCCTACAAAATTTGTGATATGAAAGCATTTAATGTGTATTGAGTAGTTATTGACTCGGGAAAGGCAAACTTCAAAGTTTCCTGGGAGATACAAGATTGTGATTTTATGTTAGGAGTGCCTAATTATATGGTTCAATGGGGAGCAAAAAGTGTCTTGTTTATTTACTCTTTATCCATGTCGGATAAGTCCTTATCATTTATCTTAGCCAAATTTGCTCACTTGTCTAGTTTTACGATTAAAACTTTCATGATTTAGGCAAGTTATTTTGAAATTTGGTTGAGTCTTCGGCAATCCAAAAGGTTCATCGTTTCATAGTATGAGATAGCTACATAAGCGAGCTGTTTGGAACACAAGTTATTGTAGAAAACCTGAAGTAATCTCTATGAACTTCAAAAGTAATATTTAACTCTCAGTCTCATAAGTTGTAAACAACATTTTACAAGCTGCTTTTGAAATTTAGACTGCTACTTCTGTAAACCAAAAGAACAACTTTTGAGATTTATCATAATAAGAGTAACTCATGTAAGACTAGTTCTTCCTATATTTGCTTTCTGAGGTAATGGTTGAGCTGACGGTGAGATGTATGACTTCGAGGTCAAAAAGTGCTCTTTGCTTTTAACTGTTTCCTTCTTGGTTATGGGAAGGATCGTTCATGTCTTGCTTTTATGTTTTCATTTCCAGTATTGTCCATCTTTCCAAATGAGTTTAGTACACCTTAATACTTCATCATAACCCTGAAATGGTTTTGAATTAGAGAAGAAAAAGAAGGCTGCAATTAGGTGCGTCTTGGTTAAGACTTGATTTTAAGGCACTGTAAGTTGAATGGCCAAGATATCCACCGCAACCAGAGGCTGTTTTTTTTCCCCCGTGAAAAGTTGCTGACCTCCCAATGCTTGACATGCAACGGGTGGTTCAGTTTCTGAATAGAAAGTCGCTCAATTTCTTTGCTAGTGTACCTTTCTTTTAAACCTATATAAGTTGCATTTCTTACTTATGCCTTCTCCTTCACCTTTTCTTTTTCTCTCAACTTTCTCGGTCTCGGATAGGGGTACTAAACGTTACTGAACTGCATTTACTTTTGTAGATGTGTATATATCCACTGAATGTGTGTCTGTTTGATACTGTTGTTTTTGTTGATGTCAAGGTCAATTATCTTCTAGTTCTTTCTGTTTTACAACAAACAATATTGCACTAGTGCCTTAAGGCTCCCACAAATGGTAGCAAGGGCCTAGTCGAATATACGAATTCGTACCTTTACCCACTGTGTTGACAACACAATGAAATAGGATAAAAAAAATGCATAAATGACAGCTATGTCACAATTAAAAGAGGTGCAATCAGTTTGATGTGCCCTTGTGCTTTATTTCATCAAATTCCCTAATTCTGACCTAAAGAAAAAGAGTTTTTGGCTCTATTGAAAATGTAAAGGTAGTTGTTTCTTTTCTAGCTACATAATATTGTTTCTCAACATCTTGCTTTCAGGATGAGAGGGAACTTAAGAGACAGAGACGTAAGCAGTCAAATAGAGAATCTGCACGGAGATCGAGATTGCGTAAGCAGGCAAGGGCTTTGGCTACCATTCTGATAGTCAAACAGCTTCCTTAAATTTCAATAAGGATTTCTTATAACTTGTCTTTGTGTGAAATTGTAATTAGGCTGAATGTGATGAGTTGGCCCAACGTGCTGACATATTGAAAGATGAGAATGCAAATCTTAGATCAGAACTTGATCGCATTAGGAGTGAGTATGAGCAGCTCATGACAGAGAATACTGCGCTTAAGGTCAGTAGTTTCATATCTCAATTTTACCATGACTAATTGCCAAGTAAATATATTATTCGTGTGGTTATTACCAAGAGCTTTTGGTGTTGGTATTGGGATCCTGACGCCCTTGTAGAATTTGAAAGCGAAAAAAAAATGTCAGTTAGCGTTTGTCTTTGCCTGTTTCCATTTCTTGGGTTATCTGCTTTGGATATCCTTTTGATAATGTGTTAATAGTTCTGGATACAGCTACTATCGTTTCAATATTTTTATTTGATTGTTGGTCATCTACAGTTTATTAATCTCATATCTCGAGCGTGGTTCTATCCAGAGTGTGTGATCTTGTGAGGATGTAAACCCCCCCCACCCCACTTTTCTTTCTCTCCCTCTCGTCTCCTCTCTTACATATGATTTACTGATCAGTGCCTTTTCTTTGTCGTACATGACAAAATAATTGATTTTCCCATCACAAGAAAGCATAATTAATGCTTTAACTTTTGGATTTATGTCACCATGCATAACGGAGACATGAGTTTTGATTGATATTTGGTTCTATCAAGTCATGTTGTCTCAAAATACCCGATAAAATGCTGTCACGGTGATCTTGCAAACGTTTACAAACAATCGTGTTTCGGTGTCGTAGCCTTTATTTAATACCATGGATGTAGTGTTAAATAGAGAGCATTTTGTTGATCATTTCTTTTGTTATCAACGGTGCTCTACTTTTGCAGGAGAGACTCGGTGAAACTCGAGAAGACTTAGGATCCAGCCAGACTGAACTTTGCTTGGTTAGTGAAACGCAGGAAATTGTGAAAAGCAATAATTAAGTAACCACGTCTACCAACCTTACAGGAGCATAACCCTAACATAGTCATACTTGTGTGAAACCGGGAAGCCCTCGTTAGTCATTACATATCAATCAGAGTAAAGTATAGTCATTGTTTGCCAAATCCTGACCTTTTAGTTTCAGGATCAAAATCTCTTATTTCGTTTATACTGGCAAACTTCAATATAGTCGGGAATTGATTGTGCCATGTTTGGAAACGATGGCGTACCTTAAATTCCATTTTTAATGGTTGTAGAGCAGGTAGACGTAGTTGTAATATGTTAATGAGAGTTGATCACATTATATGTGGTTTACTAAAGATGTAAACTGCAACGATATTATGTCTACTACTAACACGAGCTCTGTATGTCCGGTTTTGATGAGAGGCCATGATAATTATCTTGATCAGGTAATCTTGTCGGCCTTGACAGGCTCCTTGGCTTTGCGCAAATGTTTAATTATACAAATTGATTTTGTGAGGTTTTGTGACTGGAATCATTGATGTACGTAGTGAACAACATTGGGCAATTTCCGTTTCCTAGGATTCAACAATGGGATTGTAATTTGAAAGAGTGAGTTATTCATTCTTACTTGGTATCTCTTATGTTTTCGATCAGGGGCGCTGTATGGAATGTAGGCATCAGGGTAGGAGTTTTGAAGATCATTTTGCTAGTCATTTTTATCTCTATTTCATATGTAGTGACGTAGAAATTAGACGGCTACATTCCTGCTTTTTTTTGGGAGTAAGGGAGCCGAAAGGGCAGAATTGATATCTGCACTTCGGTAGTAGAATGTTCCTTGTGATCAATCCATTTTGATTAAGCACAGTTATTTGCTTGGTCCCTCCGCGGCCTCTCTGCTTATCCCTTTACTATAAAAGCTAATTTTTTTAAAGGCTTTTGATTGGTTTCCTAATTTAGGGGAATTTTTTCATTTTCTAGAGTTGGCTCCACCACAAATTTGCCTTTGATTATTTAACATCATTTCATTCAATTATTATTTATGAATATTACGTCTAATTATCGTACGAGCTATCATATTTTGTATGTTATGTAAAAATTAATCTGTGCATTGTTTTGCACGGGATTAAAACTAGTACTCGTATAACTTACTGACTGAACGCGTAGGTTGAAATTTACGGATTGAAATGATAATCGATATGAGTATTATTTCAACCTTTATTTTGTCATATTGTGCTTTTAACTTTATACATATACTGTATGTTGAAATAGTCGTAGCATTCTAGCTGGTTCACTAGTTCTAACTCTAGTGGTTAGTTAGTTAACTCTAACTAACTAGTGTAAAGCTAACCTAGTTTATTAGTGAGTTGGTTAGATTGTATATAAATATACACTGTACACATTCATGTAACTAACTTTTGATCAATACAATACCACTTTATTTAATCTTGAATTCTCTTTTCCTTATGCAAGCTTAGTTGATCATCCATGGAAGTTATCATTCTCATGTGTTTATATGATATCAGAGTCTTTCTTGACCTTAGTTGATGACCATACTAGTAGACTTGGCAAAATGGGTCAGACTCGAATGATCCGATCCGAAAAGGTTGACCCGAGACCCGAACTTACTTGACCCGAATACGACCTGTCCCGGCCCGACCCAAACCTGACCCGAACATTATTTGACCCAATGTTGACCCGACCCGAGGTAACCCAACCCGAAAAGACCCGACTCATAATCGAACCGATCCCAAATGACTTTAAGTGACCCAAAATGACCCGAAACGACAAGTACTAAGTCATGCTTCCTCCGTTTTTATATGATGTACCCATTTGTTGAATATATGAGTGGAATATTTTAATAAAATGGGTACATCATATGAAAATGGAGGAAGTATTAATATTATATATATCAAAATAAAGTTTCATTGGTTACAACAGTCCCTAATAAATACTTAAATTTGTAAAATAATATTTCTTAATCAAAATAGTACTAAATAAAGTGCTTAGCCATTAATTTGAAAGCAACTCGACCCAAAATCACTCATACCCGAAAATGACCCGACTCGACCCGAAATGACCCGACAACAGGTCACTCGAAATTGACCCGAAACCCGAAGTGACCCGACCCGACCCAACCTGGCCCAAAATGTATGACAGACCCGAAATGACCCGATCGATATCCAACCTGAATGTCCCATTTTGCCTGGGCTACATACTAGGTCCACCTAGACATACCTCATTCAAACTAAGCAGCAGGTTTCCCACATTATTAAGGATTTTCTTTTACACGTGGAAAGACAATTTGATGGGAGAATTAAGCTAGTTAAAACTGATAATGAGACAGAATTCATATAAGAACCTTGTAAGTTGATGTTTGCTGAAAGAGGAATTATACACCAAACTAGTATTGCAGAAACACCCCAACAAAATGCTATAGTAGAAAGAAAACACACACTTATTGGACACTGCAAGAGCCTTAAAAATCCAGTCCAATATACCTTTAAAATTGTGGGGGGAAAGTTTGTTCACTGCTACTTACTTAATCAACAAAATGCCTGTAGCCAAGCTAGATTGGAGATCTCCTCATGAGATATTGTTTGGTGAGGTTCCCTCTTATGATGAATTAAGAGTTTTTGGATCCATATGTTTTGCAACTGTACTTGCAAAATTAAGAGATAAACTAGGTTATAGTGCTAGAAAGCAATTTTCTAGGATATCCATATGGTAAGAAAGGGTATAAACTCTATGATCTAGATAAGCCTACAGTGTTTACTAGTAGAGATGTAATCTTTAAGGAAAACATTTTTCCTTATAGACATACTCAATTACATGATAATTTGTCACAACAATCTGAACATATGGTTCAGTCTGATATTCCAGCAGAAGCAAATCATAGATTTTTTACCGAAGCTCTTAATGATGCTGATGAGTTAAATCTGACTTTGTAATACTACGGTTTTCTGTGTCTTTGGCTACTCTATCGAGTAGGACTTACTCTGTCGAGTAAGTAACTGTGATTTAGAATCAGGGTCTGTTTG
>VHZZ01025493.1:10342-26452 GCA_009801015.1 Silene noctiflora | reverse complement strand
GATACTATGGTTGACGGGGCTGCTGGCCGGGATTGGTATTCATTTTCATGAGCCCGTTCGACTACATTGCGATAATCAAAGTGCCATGCATATTGTTAACAATCCGGTCTATCACGAACGCACAAAACATATTGAGATTGACTGCCATTTTATTCGTACTCATATTCTTAATGGTGTGGTGTTACCATGCTATATTCACACTCAATCTCAATTGGCCGATATTCTCACCAAAGCTTTGGGTAGTCCACAGTTCAAGGTCTTGCTCGACAAGTTGGGCATTTGCGACTCCCATGCTCCAACTTGAGGGGGGGGGGGGGGGGGGGTATTGGAGGCAATATTCTCCGAATATTTCCGAATATTACGTTATTGGTTTTTTGGCACAAAATCTGCACATATGGTTTTGTTAGTATTTGGTTAGCACATAATTAGGAGCTTTTCACTGTAAATTAGGGATGGCAAATATCTTTGTAACCTAGCAATTATCTCTCAAGTTGTATATATATATTGACAATCAGTGGAGAAAGAGGACACAAGAATTTCAGATTCATATTTTTATTTATCAAATTCTTTACATTAGCAATCTTGTGGTTTTTGAGACAAATTAATTTTGAAGATTCAATGGTCAGTTGTTTGATCAAAGTTGGGGATTTTATTTCATAGCATCTTGTTGAGCAATAGATTGATTACTGGCAATTCATTTTGGTGCAACTTGGAGTGGAGAATTGTGCTTGATAACTAGAGCTGGCAAGTCTGACCCGACCCGAGTGACCTGACCTGAACCCGAGCAAACCCGACCCGACAGGACCTGAAAATATTGTGACCCTACCCGACCCGATGACCACCCGTACCCCGACATGACTCGATTATCACAGACCCAAACCCTACCCAGACCCGACCCGATATTGACCCGATCCGATACTGACCCGATTAATTGATGACCCAACAATTATTAAGCTTAATTTTGATCAAAATGAAAGTGATTTTGTGTTAAGATTGATACGTTTGACCTAATAATAAAGTAATTAAACGAAATAATAGGTTAAAAACTAAATTTAATGGTTAAAAATTGTAGTAATGCGATGAAGTAGCCGGACCCGATAATGACCCGACCCAAACCCGTAATAAAGTAATTAAACGAAATAATAGGTTAAAAACTAAATTTAATGGTTAAAAATTGTAGTAATGCGATGAAGTAGCCGGACCCGATAATGACCTGACTTGACTCGATACATCATTTGACTCGAAATGACCCGACCCGATAACGACCCGAACCCGACCCGAAAGGGTAGGCTGACCCAATATGACCCGACCCAAACCCGACCCGGCTTACCCGATTGCCACCTCTATATGATAACGGTGGTTAGGTGGCGGTCGTAGATGTGGAATTGTCAGAATTTTGAAATTGGGTCGATTTGCAAGTAATTTCAAACGTTTGGGGGGCAAATTGCACATATTGAAACGTTTGGGGTCAAAATGCACCTACCCCAAACGTTTGGGGCAATTTACTACTTACCCCAATAGAGGTCATTGATAACCATGTCTTTGTTTAGTTGTTAAGACGGAGGTATTGTGTGCAATAGGTCAAGATTGTAATGCAAGCATGTCACTATGGTGAATATAATAGTACTGCACCGAAAAGCTCAAACAATTTACCATTTCACATTATAAAATTTCAAATTTTAAACTACGATAGTATAATATTTGACAGGACCCCGGTAACAAAAACTTCTGAATTTGCCACTGTACAATCCAGAATCTGAAATCTTCGGGATGTACCTTGACGAGTCAGGTCCTACCCATGAGCGGCTGAACCTCGATTGTGGAAGCAGGAGGACCATCATCATCTAAAGAAAACATGCTTGTACTTACAGAACCGCTATGAAAGTGGATAACTTCTGCGACAGCATGAACGCTTTCTTTTGGTTTCACTTCTTTTGAAATAGGCATTTGTGAGGATCTAATCGCATCCAGTTGCACTGCAATTTCCTTCATTGTCGGCCGTTGTTTCCCGTTCATATTCAAACATTTTCTTGCTAGTTCTGCGACTGCCATAAACTCGCCTTCTTTACCCTCATCTATGATTCTGCTGTCTAGAATGTCGAAAAGACAGGAATCTTCCATCTTCGAGAGGAACTCTACTGCCAAGCTTATCCATCCTCCATTTCCAACTGGACATATCGGTTTCTTGCCTGTTAGGAGCTCAACAAGGACTACACCAAAGCTATAAACATCACTTTTTTCGGTGAATTGATTGGACTGAAAGTACTCGGGATCCAAATAACCGTAGGTTCCTTGAACAGCAGTGGTCACATGAGTTTGTTCAATGTTAATGGCCCTAGAGGTCCCAAAATCAGAAACTTTAGCTCTGTATTTTTCATCCAGAAGTATATTGGTTGACTTGATGTCTCTATGGTAAATAGGAGCTGATGAAGACGAATGCAGATATGCGACAGCACCAGCTGATTCTGCTGCAATTTGTAAGCGCATTTTCCAGTTAATCTGAAAATCATCACCCGCACCTTGGATATGTTCATAAAGTGTTCCATTAGGGATGTACTCATAGACAAGAGTTGGGACTTCAGTCTCTAAACAACATCCTAGTAAGCCAACCACATTCCGATGGTTGATCTGAGAAAGAATAACCACCTCATTGATAAAGGGTTCTACCTGTGACTCGTCAACTTTTTTCGACTTCTTAATGGCAACAATCCGTCCATCCATTAACATTCCTTTGTATACTGTGCCTTGGCCTCCTTGGCCGAGTATTCTATTCTCATTGAAATTGTCAGTAGCTTTCTCTAATTCACTGACAGTGAAAACTTTGGTCCTCTCTACAGTGCCCTCATTGGCGGACATTTGCTGTTGCAGTAGTAAGCCACCATTTCTCTTGAAGTTGTTGGCTTTTTGCTTAAGTATTTTTCTTCTCTTCAAATATCTATAAAGCCAATAGCCACCAAGAACCAATAGCACTAAACCCATGCCGGAACTGAATCCTGTATACATCATGTATCTATAGTTCATCAAAATGTCGTCCAAAAACATTTTAAAGTTACAGATTTCAGACTCAACGAAGACACAAAAATCACAACAAATCCAAGTAAGTGTTAAAATAGAACTTTATATCACGCGTCTCACTCCTCTCCAAAATAACAGTCGCTATGTAAGAAACAACAGCAGCCGTATGAGTATATCACCACACAGTATACATGGAAGTTAGTTTGTAAGAAGGGTATTCAGGCGATTGTTGCACAGGACAGTTTTACGACGTAAAAAGCTATAGTGTAGGCCCAACAGTCATCAACTAGTGATGGATCCAATCCGACCAATGGGGATAAATCAGAGATTGACAAGCAGCACTGCAAAAATCCGCAGTGAGAAATGCAGGTATTCTCTTTTGCCTTTTGCTGAATGCTATGAGAGATTCTTATTTCCAAATATTGCTCTTAAAAACTAAAGTATTTTTTCTACATCCATTGGACCCGAAGAGTCGCTATTTTTCATGATATGGTTCCCTCTCTACTCTTTTTATCTTACTGGAGTATATTGTAGAATGATGGCTATCTCTTTTCTACTGTTCTACAATGGATCCAACAAGTTGATATTTTTGGTTCGGAATATGATAATATATAGCAAAAGAGTTCACCAAATTTGTTTATGTCTCTTATTTAATGAAGTAACCGGCTTCCAAACCCACGCTCGGTGCAATTTTCATCATTAATTAAGTAGAAACCATATATTTGAGTTTTTAAAGCTAGGGGAACGCTCTATACGAATCTACCCTACATATGCGAAAGCCTTAGAAAGTCGAAAAGTTAAAATGAAAATCTTCATAAACTCTCTTTTTTTCTGCTGAGTATAGCCACGTATACAGGTGTATGTACTAGAGGCATTTGCCAAGGACTAAATTTACAGAAAAAGCACAGTATGATAAACTTCTTACCAATAACGGAGGCTCGTTTAAACAATGGATTTTTCTCACACACAATAGATAAACGACCATATCCTCCACAGCCGTGTTTACACTTGCGACATTCTTCCAAGACTATCACAAACAAAAAAAAGAAACAGCAACCAGTTAGTATATCACTATACCCATGACAGCATTGGAAATGGATAGATCATAAAAGGAAGGAAAAATAAGTAAAATGAATGTCGTTTGTTTTTGTTTTTACCTAGGCAGCCATTTGGAAGATATGGGTTTCCTTCATGAAGGAAATTACAGTAGCATCGTGGACCAGTGTTAGTTTCGTTGAAACAATGGAAGTTCTTATGATTATCGGATGGCCTGTATATACCCTGCCATTCTAATACTGTAGGCAATGTTGGCAAACTTGACAATTTCCCGGCAAACTGATCTACTGACTTGCTCTCGATCAAGGTTGCGGATATATTGCACGAGTTAGATGTAGGCAGTTGATTAAAATCAAGCGATAGTTTATAAAAATCAAGATCGTCATCGTCCTCCTTGTTAATGTACTCACTTTTGGGGGATGATAAGAGTGAGGCTTGGCAGCATCCAACCCCAAAGCAGCTACTTGTGTTCTTCTGACCAGCGTTGCTGTCACAAAATGAAGCGCACCCAACCAAGATGTCACCACTCCTGTTCTTCAAAACAACACTTCCCCCACAGCCTTCCACCATGAACACATTGTACCACCTTGAAAATAGGAATGGACTATCACGAAAATCAATACTACTTACTTCTTTTGTTCCATTTCTTTGACAAAGGTTTGGAGATTGCAGGCCTACTGTCAGTGTCAGGTCAGTGAGGTAGTCTCCAAAATAACGTGGGTCAAGTATTGAGTACTTTCCAGGCCAGTTTATATCCAGCACCTCCACATTGAACTTAGGCAAAAATGGCTTGGGAGGTCTGAAAGACTTGTTGCAGGTAATCTCATATGCTTTTCCATGGTAGCAATTGTCGCCAACACCAAATGGGTATGGAATCCTGACCTTACCACAACGTTCAGAACAATTTGGAAGAGCAGTATTTGCGCTAACTGCTAGCCTCAGTGCTAGCAATAGCTGAAGCATAAGTAAGAACAATGACATATTTGCAACCTCTAAAAATTTTATGTAAATTAAATAAAACATAATTATATGACCTTTAATACTTTGATAGCCTTTCCAAATATCTAGTTTCAAACCAATTTGGATCTTCTCCATTACTTTCCTCTCCATTAGATAAACCTATTAGAGGTAATGGACCATATAAATAATATATCAAAGTACCCATCATTGACTGTTCAAGTCTCGAGGAAAAAACATCAATGAAAATGACTACAAAGAAGTTTCTAAGCAAACAGCTAATATTGACATCTTGCTAATCACTTTCGTAAGAGTAATCGCAGTTCAGAAACATTAGACTGAAAGACGGGGTGTATGATCAATCACAAATAGTCCGCCAATGGTCCTACTCCTTTGGAAGATTAATCACGTATTCATACAGCAACGGTTTAGCATGTTTCGACCTTCAAATCACACTCAAGTACATGACAAAGAAACTTAACTTGTAAAGAAGCAGGAATAAACTGTTATTACAGCACATGAAATTAGTTACTCCAAGTCTTTTTTTTTTACAAAGTATGCTGGATTTTGACTAGGTACTAAATGTTCTACGGAGTATAAATTAGTAGACAGTCATCAGTTCATCGACAACATTACCCAGTGCATCAATGAATTCCGCAAATTACACTTGCTAGAAATACCGAGTAAGACTTGAATTGACACAATCCACGAATTAACTGTCTCATACAACCAGGCCGTAAACTGGTGTGCTGCCATTAGCTTTGGATGACGAAAATGTAAATTTTGATCCGAGGAGTAAAACACAGAAATCAGATTATTACAACAACAATTTACGCCCCCGAAATCAAAACTCTTAAGATAAAAATTAAAAATATTAAAAAATAAAAAATAAAAAATAAAAAATCCGACCTACCGGATTCGAACCAGTGACCTAAGGATTAACTGCTTGAACAACTACAGTCCTCCGCTCTACCAACTGAGCTAAGGTCGGATTCTGTTATATTTAACTCTAATTTTCACTTAATCATTATTTTATACTCCCTCCGTCCTTATAATTATTAATCTATCGCTTTTGAACAAAGATCTACGAAAACAAAATTGGTGAATTTGGACCACCAAAAGCATATGAACCACTTGCACAAATAACCTAAAATGGAAATAGATAATTACTTACTCCATTCAACTTGACTCTACCACATTTTGTTGCAACACATACGTGAAAATATATTCATCTGAGTTTTGTTTGATTCGTCTTTATGAATACATTAAAAATATCTAACTTTTATAATTTTTTCAAATATGTAGCTAACGATATTTGGGCGTTGGCAAACGTGAAAAAGCAAAGTGATAGAGTGGAGTTGAATGGAGGAAGTAGCTAATACACCCAAAATCCGTATTTGAAAAAACACGTCCCAATATAAATAGATAACTTCTGAGTAATGATGATCTAGAAATAATCTTATATTTTTTTGTAAACCACAAAATTAGTGGTCCATACAATTAAGATTGAATTAGAAAATGACTTGACTTGACATCAGTAATTTTCAACATAAGTAATTTGTGTTAACAAGAAGGTTTAGGGGAAAATGACTTGCCTTATCCTTTTGATTGACCCACACTTGGAATTGTACTCCTTTTAATAACTTTGATTAATCTCCAATATTTTTGTATCTTCATTTTGGAACGTTGAATTTAATGTATAAAGCCATTTTCTTGGCTTTTTTGGAATAAAATGCAATCGAAAAGTGTTGGGGTTGTATTTGAGATTTAACCCTACCTCGTTAACACGGATGGTAAAAAAATTAAAAATAATTCTCTTTTTATTTGTAGTCAAAAACATTACAAACTACCTCTCTTAGGGATGACCTTAGATTCAGACCAAAAAGATATTTAGAAGTTAACAACCCGATATTTAGAAGTTAACAACCCCCTATTTTTCGCGAAACAAGCACTCCAATTAAACAATCAAACATTATCATTGAATCCCACAAAACATAATTGAGAATGTACTTACATTGCCAAAAACAATGGCAAGCCTATTGCATAATATAATATACCTATGACATCCGTGAACACGTTAAATGAAATGGAAACAGACAAATTACAAACTATGAGCATTCTATTATAAGACCTAGACAAACTTTGATTAGGCAATGGAGTTGAAAAGAGGAAATGGATATACACACTTTCACCCATATCGGATACACACTAACCAGATGGAACTCCTGTAGTTCCAAACTTTCGTTACATTTCAATATCTTCAAGATCAGGGAGAGGGAACCGAAGAACTGCTGCAATCCCTGTCAGTTGTGCCAATTCTGCGTCACCAAAACTAATCAGTAATGCAAACTGCCATTTTCAATTCTTACAACACCAAACTCAGAAACATGTACAAAAAAAAGGTGTCTTAGTGGATTAGCCATTGGCTATTGCAGATGGTTACAGGTCCAAGTGTCAAACGAGCTAATTCCCGATAAGTTAATATTTGGCTTCAAATCAAGTTCAACCGTTTGTACTCATGTCCGAGGGTCGAGTATTCGAGGAGAAAAGACTGAAAAGTAGTGTGGACTGTGGAATAGAAAGGATGAAAACTAGGGGAAGAGCAGATATACTTACGTTCCCCTGAGACATGCATTGATGAGAAAATATGAGCATTTCCCCCAGAATCCTTGACCGAGGCAACCAAATTGACATACTTTTGTCGGGTTGCAACATCAGCGCTCCTGATTGCCACAAAAGACGGCAAACACAATATAATCCATCAGTAATTATAATGGTCGGACGGAAAATACGAACTGCCACTCTGGCAGTAAACACTTGCAATTGCCCACTTCTATCAAGATTTATTCATTCTAAATATAAAAAAAAATAATACTCCCTCCATTTGAGTAGAGTTCATATTTTAAAGTCATATTTTACCATTTACGTAGAGGCATATTTAAAAAATCATTGTTATTCCAAAACTTAAGAATCTACATGCAGCGAAACGGAGATGTGGACAGTGTAAATGAGAAAGACAGAGACAGAGTAATAACAAAGTATCATGCCACAAAAGTTCTCAATAAAGTAAATGAACCTGAACAGCTCATCTGTGATAAGGAGTGTTTGGATAGCCATTCGCTCATGAGCGACTTCTACGTGCTTAGGACCATAGCATGCTCGATCTGGATCCTACAGAAGACAGGGAACAAAATCACATTAAAAGACAGAGAAAAAGAAAGCAACGCAGAAAATCAAGTCAATTGTGAGTATTACATATTTACAGCAACTAAAGACCAACTTAATACAGAATGTCTCGAAAAGGATATTGCACTAACTGAGAGTATTACATTCAGCAACTAAAGATCAACCTAATATAGAATGTCACAAAAAGGATATTGCACTAACTGCTGCAGCATAGAGCAGCCATACAAGTCCTCTCTCGGGTCGGGTCATTATATGTAGTTTGCATCTAGTCGGGTCACTTGGGTAATCGGGGCATGTTTCCGGCGTGTATTTAACAGGTCATTTAGGGGTAAGGCCCAGTTCAAGAGCATCAAGATTCGGGTCAGATCTAAGCTTTGGGTCATATTTGCGTTCGTCTACTTAGTATGGATCGAGTCAATACAGCCAGGTCAGTTTTTTCCAAGTCTGATGACATGATAAAGCATGATGCATGTACTCAAACTACCTTAGCATACTGAGTAGTTATGAGCTTTCATCCCCATATACACCGTCAAACATTTATGAAAAATTCAATAACAATCTCCCACTCCTTCTGATTCAAAAAAGCAAAATATAATCATTATGGATATCATTACACCTAAAGAACTTCGAAGATGGGGCATAACCTAAATTGAAAGAGACATCCACGTACTACAACATTCATCGTGGTAAATGGTAACATTGTAAAGAAAGCCAAACATACAAATCAAGATTAGAACCTGACATTTGATAACATGCTGAAAAACTCTTCTAGAGCTCGAACCTGAATCAAACAAACATGACCAGCATAGTCAAGTTAGGCTTAAGTCTTGGTTTAAATTGAATGATTTAGAAGAAAAGGGAGGAAAGGAAACGGAAGGACTTCCCCCCAAAAAGCCTAGTTAAAATCCGTCCAACATAGGAATATTTAAAGGAAAATGGATTGGCCCATTACCCCTTCCCTTCCCACCTAAATGTGTATTCAAACCATAACATTAATAAAGAAGTATACAAGTTCAGAATAAATCAGTAACCTCTTGTGCTGCTTTTGTATCTTTTATCATGCTCATCACATCTGGTGCATCCATAACCTCTCTCAAGCTATGCCTGACAAAATTAGGACAGCCAACAAAGAAAAGGGTAAAATATAAAATAGAAGGCTGTAGCATAGACCAGAAAGACCAAACAAGATACCCTTTATAAACAAACAAACAGATAAAAAGGTTTTCGGTAGACTGACGACAATATATAAGACAACTGATATAGTCTCACAAATCTTTATGAATCCATATAATGTAAAATTGTGAATATCTCTATTTTCAATATAGCTAGTGGATACTTTTCCGAACCCCTAAAGACTGGACCAAGCGGGTAAGGGGGATCAAACATACACACCATCCTTTTTATAATATTGTAAAAATAATAGCAAATGAATGTCCATTTCAGTCAAAAACAGCCTTTCAAGATTTACACTTTCAGCTATTAGTAACTTTCTATGTACACCCCAAGGGCAAACCAATTATACCAACATTAACTTAAGTTTAAAATGTTAAATCCAGGTAATAATGCCCAAGGAAAGGACCCAAAGAAGTAAAATGCTCCAGGGTAGAAAGTATGAGAATCTAGAAGATCAGTGTATATAATAGTCATACTTGTATCCTGAAGTAGTATGGACAAGAAGTATACGTGACTTGTTCTCTATTATAGATCTCAGCTGTTTTCTTTCAGCTTCCATCAACAAATGACGATGAAACTGGTCCTACAGCATCATACATGCGTAGTTCAGATAGAAAAAAGGTCTGCACAATATTATTTTACAATTAATATTTATATATTCTAAGAACACTAAACAAAACACTTAAAGGTGTTTTGATGAAAGCACTTCATCTAATACCACATCAAGAAACATCAATAGATAGGGAGGGACAACAAAAGCTGGGGGACTTCCAGTGTAGAATGTATCAGAAGTTCGGTAAAATATTAATAAACAGTAATCACAAGTTTTAAGCTCACTTAAATATCCCACATAACTATGTCCCATAAATCCAATTACTGTTTCTTCATTGCTTAAATGTTACTCCCTCTCATTTTTATTTTCCTTCCGAATTCCTTCTTGTATTCTACAGTCTAAACCACATTTAAGAAATGTGCTCACGAGACCAAACTACCCTTCTTAGTCTCTTACCCCCTCCAAGTCTCCCCACACATTCTGACCAAGTCATCAGACTATTACCACACAATCACTCCCCTCCCCTCCTTCCCCACCAGGCCACCACTCATATCACACACGAACAACCACCGTCCTACCACCTGACCCCACACCAACTGCCACTATTTGACGCGACACCAATTACCACCATTTTTTCTGGCTGCCTCCACACCAAACACCAGCATCGACTCTCCCACCTACTCACAGTGAATGACACCAACAGTATCAGCTAAAGCGACCATCCACCACGACCTCGGTGCTCCACCAGATCTGAGATATCGGTAGGAGTGAGGCAAGCATGGTGAGAGGAGAGGCAAGGGTGATGTTGACGAGCACAGATGTAGAGGTGGAGTGAGGCAATGGTGGTATTAAGGAACGTGGTGGTAGGAGTGCAG
Organism: Silene noctiflora; assembly: GCA_009801015.1. Classification (NCBI taxonomy): domain Eukaryota; kingdom Viridiplantae; phylum Streptophyta; class Magnoliopsida; order Caryophyllales; family Caryophyllaceae; genus Silene; species Silene noctiflora. The sequence continues at coordinate 15,637 of VHZZ01025493.1, read as the reverse complement.
CGAGGGTGATGGTAAGAGACGCATGCGATGAGGGGCAGGGTGGTGGAAGTGACGTGCGGCGAGGATGGTGGTAAGGAAGGAGGTAGGTGTCGGAAAAGGACGGAGATTCAGTGATGGTGATTGTACATGAAGATGATGGTAGTCTGGTGGACTGTGAGTGGTGGAGTGGTTGGTGATGTCATGGTTGGTGGTGGAGTGGTGGGTAAACAGAATTGTGATATTCTAAATGTGTTAATTGAATGGTAGTTTTGGTAATTCCAATATGTTTAACGAGGACATTTTGGTAAAGTGACACAAAATTGCCAAAAGAGGAGATTTAGGGAAGTGGGAAGAAATTTTAAAAAAATCCAAATAGGAGAAGTGGGAAGAAAATACGAAATGGAAAGGAATATTACTTACGCTCCAACTGAAACCTCACGTAATGTATGGTCAAATATCAATGGTCATTTCTCTTGAATCTTGTTTAACAAACTACAGTCATGCTTAGAATACTGAACAATTTTGGGAATATAACCTAAGCATAGATAGACAATTAACCTTAGTGAATCCGGGGCTTGCAATGACAGCGCACCGAACAACCTTAAAATCAACATGTTTCAAAAAAGCCTGATACCATAGAAATGTTATTCAGAGCACTAGTTAATAAAAAATAATTGAACAAACCTTTCATCATGCACATGCTTATGGATAAAGATAAACAACCAGTCTTAACACACCTGTAAAACATTCTCGAAAAACTTTCCCAAGGCCTGGAAGTTAAAGAACAGGGAATAATTAGAATCTCACTTGAAAAACTCTCAATGGATCATACTTGTAACCACGTAACATATCTCGAGTAGAATGCAATTATACATACAGATTCATATCCAGCAATACCAGGCCCATGTTTCCGAGGAATGGATACCTCTATCCGTGAGCGAGTGAGGGTCACACTGTTAATCCCACAAAATGATATAAAAAAAGTCAGCTCACTAAAAGTAACTTGTTTTTAGAAAGCATGAGCATATCTTGAGGTGAATATTCTATATTTCAAACCCGAGATAATTGAAATTTCGAATTTCATTTATACCTTTTACCAATCAGTAATATATGTGCCAGTCCTTCTTGCATAAGTACAACTGCCAGGTCAGCACTTGCTGCAGGGTCTATAATAAAATGCATAAACACAATTGACAAGTTAGTTAAGCTTCCATGAATCACACTGATTAAAAGTAAAATACTTCGGCACAAGGCAAAGATAGCAATGAATCTGGCAAAATGATTACGGAAAAAATATTGTTCTTTTAGCCCCATTACTCTTATTAAGTCTATTTACCTTGTATAACTCAATTATCTGGTGATTTATAATCAACTAGAGTAATAATTAATACACGACAGCTAGGTACAATTTTATATATGGCAGTGTGTGTTTGGCCATGAGATACATGTGGCAGTGCTCCTCTGTTACGGTGAATACGTGGCCATACAAATGGATGAGTTGAGGAGTGAGGTAATTAAGAAGGAAATAGGAGTTATATTTTTTTAAGATAAGATGAGGAAGATCCAAGGTGCTCGGTCATACTAGACATGTACCACCTGATGCATTAGTAGTAGTGAAAAGATTGTGAGGGATGGGGAACCTAAGAAGCATGAACTACGGTGACTGAAAGCAATATGAGTCTAACTAGGGACTGTATTATATATGACATTAGAAAAGGCAAGATAGAGGGGAAAAATAAACTCATTTGCAGGATGGGTTCAACTTTGGTATTGTCTTATTATTCGCACTCTTTTGTCTGTTTTCAAATTTCTCTCTTCATTTAAAACTCTTCATTATTAATTTCTCAATTTTTTATCTCGCTATTTCCTCTTTATTATCTTTATTTACAGTAAAGATCCGTCAAAAAGTACGCCCGCAAAGTTGTATAACGTCAGCAATGCAACCTCATAAGAAACTACAGTATCAAATCCACAGCTACGAGATTGTGAACCCAGCTGGCTAATTGATGATAAAATATATTTATAGGATAAACAGCCATGTAACTGACGACAGCTATAGTAACATATGTACGTTGAAAAATACTGAAGCCTGTTAACTTTATAGATGGCAAGATATATGGGTAACAAAAAAAACCATACCTGCAGCCTGATGGAGCATCTCTAAAGCCAGTGAATCCCAGATATCCTATGTAATCAACAAACTCATTATCAGAGATTGGATCAGTAAAAAGAGCAGCCAAAAAACCCTAGAAATTAATGTTGTTTCCATATAAAAGTAAATAATGAGGGCACATAGCATCTGATTCACTATCATGAAACTCAACTTTATATAAAGAAACAACAGTATTCGAACTTATTTTGAAATAAAAGCAACAACAAAATGGATGTTGCTTCAAGTGACTGGGTTCTGGAAGAAAGCTATAGCACCTATACTTAATCAACTCAAGAGTGCAGGCCACATATCTTTCTTCTTTGATGTATTCTAATTTCTAACGTAGAGTGTCACTTCGTAATTTGAGCAAGCACAGAAAACTATTCCTAATTGCTCAAGGCAATTGGGAATTTGAAAGCAGTATACTCAGAAGGACAGAGCATAATTCACCTCAATTTTTTGAAACAGATGTGTGGTTAAATATGGCCATTACATTAGAGTTCAGAAAACCAGGGAAATGAACTATCTTCAAGTGGACCCACTCAGTGTGAAACACAAGTCTCTGAACTTACCCTCGAAAATTCAAGGCCGTGGCCAATCAGTAGGTTTGTGACATACCCTTGGCCTGTCAGCTAACTGAAAGCCCAAAAAAACAAATTTGAAAGTGTGTTCTCCATTAATTTTGCTACACATCAGTGGTTGCCGGAGAAGGACTTCAAAACTATTTTTGCTACAGATATTAATGGCTTCCAGAGACATGCCAAGTGTATCCAGATTATGTTTTAAAACTAACAAAACTTTAAGAGCAAAAAAGGCACAAGTGTATCTAGAAATGCAATGTGAAGTATACCTTTGTTAGCACAAAAGGCCGATGAAGCTCAATTTCAAGAGTATGAAATGCTCCTATCTTCAATCAGAGGACATACCTTAGTAACCATAAGAAAAATGCATAACAGGACTCAATGGACCAAACTTAAAACGCCAAGCTGTAACAAGTACCTTCACATGCTCATTTTCTAAAATGTTTTTGCCACGTATACGTAACACTGCTCCTTCTTTATCATATTCAACACCCTGTAACAACAGCAATGACACTGAGAAAACTCAAGAATATGATGCTTAGATTTTCCACAAGTTGTATTCGGGCGATATCATCATGGCCAGAGCAAAACTCCAGCAAATAAGGAACTAAGTGAAAAAAAAGCGATAAACATACCTCCACTTTGATTTCCAGCTTAAGCTTCACACGTTCTGCATCCCTCCCTCCAGAAGCCCCCTCCCTTAAAACTTTCCTGCATTTACGAAAACCATCTTTAGCACAGTCTAGGGCTCATGCTTGCAAAGAAAGGGTAGTACAGCCAAACTTGAAGTTTTATAAAGTACTGTCTTACACAATAAGACACTCATTGCATGTGCTAATCATATGAATGTGAAATAAGATACTCCCTCCAAGTCTTGAGAATTGCTTCAGCCTCGGATTTAAATATATATGAGAATTTTGAAAAATGGAGAAATTTCGAGAATAGGAGGAAGTAAAAAAAAAAAAAAATCAAACTGTTACATTGCATATACATACACATGCGTGTTTAAGAGGCACAATCCAAACAAAATCTTCTCGTCCGAAGATCAAAAATCACACAGTATGACATGCTCACTGTCAATAGCAACAAATGATAACTACCGACTGTCAGAACCACTAAGATCCCCTTTGCCCTCATCCTAAAGTTTCTAAAGTGACTAAATGAGTTGAAAGGATTATTCATGTTAGTGGACCCCAAATGATTTGAGACTTAGGCTCAGACAGCATTATTGTTGTACTTGATGAAGTGGATCATAGCTGAATTACTAGAGTCGAGCTAAAGAAAAACCATTTATCTATCATATCGATCTGTGCTTGGACTGGTCATAATGAAGCTGAACCGGAAAGAAACGAGTATAAAAGAAACTCAATCAACATAACCATACTGACATGAACTAATAAATTTTCATCACTACAAATTAGATAACAATAATCAAACTTAAAATAGTCAGCATTACTATACTGATACAACAACATTACTATACCGATACAACAACATTACCCCATGCCTCAATGGTTCCTGTGAATTGCGGGGTAAGGGGGGTCGGATGTACCCCGCCTTACTCTTGCACCCTTGAGGTAGCAACACAAAGAAGCTGTTTCCGAAACATTACTATACGTCTACACTGATCTGAACTAACAATTTAGCTAATGCAGATTACATACCAACAAACTAAACAAACTAACTTAAGCACAGATTAATGATGAAGATACCTAACAGTAGCAGCAAGAACAGAATCACCCTCAGCAATCAAATTATATGCAATCCACAAATCATCAGCTTCTTCAGGAACCATCTGCATAAAATCCAATTAATTAAACAAAATTCCCAAATACAAAACATAGTACATAAAATGACATAAGATCAAAAGCCCACAAAATTAATCAAATGCCCACCAAATAATTTAAGTAATTTCAAAAGATTTGACCTTTACGCTGCCAGGGCCATTAGGAACTAGGTCTCTACGGATGATCTTCATTATTGATTATCTATTACGGAGTATACTATTCTTCCTTGCTTATTAATTTTTACAGTTGAGAAATGATCAAGTGAGGTTTCAGTGGTGAAAAGAGAATAGAGATGGATGAGGATTGGGGCGTTCTGAAGTAGCGGGTGAGTCGGGTTGAGTTTGGATCGGGTCATATTGCATTTGGGTCATCTTTTGGGTCAGGTCGGGTTTGGGTGGGTTTTTATGGGGTTGACCTGAGTACCAGCTCGGTTCGGGTGATCATTGACATCATGTCATAATAAGTGTCGAGCATCAAACGCAACGGGTTTAGTCAATTTTGAGGTGTTGATTTTTAGGGTTTTCTCGAGGCCGGGTCAACTCAAGTTTGCTAGCTTTTATTATCTCGTCCATAATTCTTTGTGGCATGCCTCCTCTCAAGTCCCATGCCGCGTTCAAGATCATTAACCTTGTTCTTTGGGTCAACTTATATCTGGCCAATATTCAATTTGTGATCACCTTTAACCCTCTAACCCATATGTCATATCGACGATCGAAAAAAGTTTATACAAGTAATATGTTTTGTTTAATTTGCCTCAAACTCCCAATCCACTAGGCTACTAGTCCGTTGACCAAAA
>VHZZ01025472.1:9688-23431 GCA_009801015.1 Silene noctiflora | reverse complement strand
TTTTGTGGAATCAAATGTGGAATCCTAAGCTAGAAACTCCACATTATTACTTGGACTTCACTCTTTGGGCTTCATTTCTCATTTGTTTACATTTGTCATTTGAATATTGTTGACTTGCATTTGGGCCATTTACTTCCATATTTCATCAACAATCCATTTTGTTTTTCTTGCATGATCCATCTTAGCTTCCACTTAGCCTCATGAACTTGATACTTGCATATTTGACGGAAAATGGCTACTAAAAGTTACATTTCCTACAAAACATACTAAACATAAGCAATATATCTAGAACACGGGATTATCTTAATAAAACAATAATAATAGGGCAATAAACATGTAAAACCGAGCTAAAATAGGGAAATAAATCGTATAAATATTAGACACATCACTTATCCTATGGTCTACGACCCTAGGATGCATGTTAGAGAGCTCACCCAGAGGGTGCCCACCGCGATAGTGCTGCAGAACATGCACGAGATGGCACACCTTCAGGATGTAGAGACCGATCTTGCTCAGCCAGTATTATAGAGAGGAGTGGGGGACGACAGTGGAGTGTTCGATAGCTACGGGGTGGACCGAACGACATGGAGGGAACCGAGGAGCTACGAGTACGGTTGTCTTGAAGGGCCATGGGAAGCTAACTACGGTAGCCAGCTGGATGAGGAGGGAAGATGAGTTAGTGGTGATGCCGCTACTGGAGCATATTTGGGAGCGGGGAGGTCGGGTCCGGGTGGTGGAGATGGCATAGACGAGGATGAGGGCTTAGACCTTTTGTTATTTGTTTTGGTTACATTTGTTGCAGATTTGGTTGGACCTTTTTTTTTCACATTTAGATTCTTTTGTTGTGTAACCCGGCCATAAGGCCAAGACTTTATATTATCATCGATTACGCCATGCTTGAGACTCGATGCTTTGTGACATTCGATAGTTAGAATTAATCTTGCAGGTGAAAGTTGAAGTTTTGTGGTAAATTGATAGAAATAGCATTCTGCCGAAGAGTACCCGGCCGAGTGCTGACTACTCAACCGAGTAACTGATATTCGGCCGAGTGCCTGATGTTAATCGACTGAGTACCCTGTGAAGGTCTTCACGATTTTCACTCGTGATTCCGCTATCCGTTTGTATAGTTTGGTCAAGTTTTGCAACTTTCTCTCTCCATGTGATGTATGTGGGCCCAAGGTACGGATGATAAGATTGGCGTGGAGGTATTGCCATGATTTAGTGCTATGGTCGGAACTTGATTCGGATGTGGAATATAAATTGGTGGGGATAGAAACATGTTTACAGTGTGATACCTCACTTCTGCACCTTTCGCCAAACACCCGATGATGATCGGACCGCATGTTTAGCATACGAAGCAATATTATGACATTCTATTAATTCGACGTCAATCGGTTGCCTAAATAGTCATGTAAACCCCTTTATTGTCATCCACATACTGATACGGTCGTTTTGGCAGTAATTAGAGTACATTTGGAGTCCGGGTCAAAAATCGTCTTCATTTTCAGAAACCGTCTTCATTTTCTCAAAAACCGTCTCGAATATGAGTCGGGATATTTTAAAGAATCCTAAAATATCTCAAATATTCTTAAGATTTCGAAAAATATCTTTTTTGGCGAAATAATGGAAATAAAACCTTTCTAAACTCTGAAAACGCGGAAATCTGCGTTGTTGAACGAGAAACACCTCCAGCAGCGTCCAGATCTTCCTGGATTTCCTTCCGTATTTTGGTCCTTCCAAAACTCCCACCTCGTGATTAGTATAAATAGAAGCCTCCGCCTCACGTATTCTTCACGCGAGTGTCCGCCCGTTCTCTTCTCTCTTTGCATTCTAAGACCACGTGTTATTGCTACAACACCTACGTGCTTGAGCGTTCTCGACCACGTAAGCCTATAAAATTCTAGGTACCAATCACGTTTTGCATGGATATAGCAATTTGACCACTACACCTCAATCAACGTAATTAATCAACTTGTTTTCTAAAATCCCTTTTTAAAGGGCATCTTCGTTACATCGTCGAATTAAGTCGTTTTTCGCTACATTACATCAGTAGGGAAAGACTGTCAAGTAGAATCGCATCAGCAGATGCGCCTTCTGGAACAGACGCAGCGTCTGCTGCATCTCTTCCAGAGGCAGCAAGTTTGTTGCTGCTCTTCTTCTTCTTCCTCGAGTACCAATTGATTCGTCTTTTCTGTTTTCTTTTTTGTTTCCAGATTATTTTCCTTTTATTTTCGACTTAAATCCCTTATAATCCAATATTTGCTGGTTTTTGTCATCTTTTCAAACCCGGATCTTTGATGGTTCAATTTTCCCATATCAAACTATTAAAATTCAACTTTGATAMATGTTTTCTGYTTTATGACRATCTTTACTTATGTATAATCTGTATAAATCACTTCAATCTCGAGTCTAGTATCAATAATACACTTAAATCAACCAACAAATATTATAAAAACGCGAGTGTGACTTTCACAGTCGGAATCCAACTCGAGAACAGTCGCACAAAGTGATGCGCCTCTTCCAGAGGGTGCAACACGTGTTTGTATCAAGAGCTTTCACTACTCAAGCGACTGAAACTAGGAACCGGCCTTACTCATGTTTGGTCCGGACCTCTTCACAGACCAGGGTTTGATAGCTTGGTTTGGCAACCCACCCTTCTAAGCCAAAACCCCTTTAGATCACTTAGCATCTTGTTATAATGCCTATTTGTATGTATACATGCTATGTGCTTTCCAAGTCAATCACAAGTCTTAATATCACATTTGTAAACCAAATAATGTCAAATTTTCTATAATTAAAATTCCATTTCCAAAACTTCAAGTTTTCCGTAATTAAAATTCCTTCTTCTAAAATTCAAATGTTCCGTAATTAAAATTCCAATTTCAAAGTTTCAAAATTTCTGTAATTCCGTTTTTCAAAATTCCCAATTTCAAAGATAGACTTTCAAAAAATAATCAAAAACGTCGATCTTTCGAAAGTTTTGATTTTTTTTTTCTTTCAAAAAAAAAAAAAAAAAAAAAAAAAAAAAAGTTTTTTTTTTTAAAAAAAAAAATCCCTTTTCAGAAAATGTAAATGTGTAAATTCAATTGGGCTAAATAAGAGTCAAAATTCAAGCCAAGTCATTTCCTAACCAAAACTCCGTCGGGTTATAAACTCGCCTTCCCTTATATTTTGGGTCTTTTCAAGTTCGAATCAAGTCCAAAGGCGTTACGCCATCATTTTGGATCCCTTCATCCCGAGTCAGTTAAGATCTGGACATTCCCGACACCTCGACTCACACACTCGAGACTAACACGCCGAGTCATTTCAATCCGTCTCTCAAACAATATCATGGTTGGCTACGCACAACCCAAACCCCGAGTCAAGTCTGTCTTAAGGACACGTGTTAACCATCTTCAACCATGTCTAAACCCAATAGTAAGGTCAGGGATATAAGGGTCACTCCGTCAAAGTCAACACTCGAGTCTAAAGTCAAAGTCAAAGTCAAACGTCGTGAGTTCAAACACGAGAAGTCGCTCACGACGTTTCAAGAACTCACGATCAAGTCCAGTCATCGTGTCTTCTCCTTATATATGTTCCTTCGTGTACCACCTGGTGCGTTGCCTTAGTTTGCGTGATCCCATACCGAATCAAATTGTAACGCGCGTCATTTTCTTCTCGGTAGGAGTTCTGCAATTTCCAACGAAGATATACAAGGAAGTTTATCCGCCATTATGTCAGCCATCGAAGGACTAAGTTTTGCAGTCATGAAGTTTCAGGCCACTGTCGAAAACTTGAGCACATGTGTCGTCTATATGGAAAACCAAATGGGCATAATGAAGTCTTTACCCTCTTCTTGTACCCCATTGCCAAGTCATAGCTCTGAATCATCTAAGCCCAACATTACCCATCAACCTAAATGAGCCAATGAAGATAAGGGAACAACAAGAATTGGTTTGAGACATTTTAAAATGAACAACCAAACATGCCGAGTCAATGTGAGTATACTTAAGTGACGTTTCGTTCTGAGTGGTGGAAGATCCGAAACTCCGTGTCCATTTTCTTTACCTATTCAATGTCTGGAAATAGAAACCTCGTTGTAACCCAGTTTAGGACGAGCATATCTCAAGAGATTCTTGGACGAATCTAGACCGTCTCCCTTGTTAATGATCAATGACGGAAGGCAAGCTCATTCCTCACAATACAAAACCTATTTACTAAAGACCGACCCATCTCACGTAAAAGGTGTTAGTCTGACCCAAATCCATGATAACAAGTCATCATAAAATTGAAAGGCAAATCCAAAAAAACCACGAGCCAAAGAAGAAAGGCTTAATCAATAAGCAAAGACGATGCCAATATCAAAAGGCATAGTTCAAATCAAACGAAAGGGATAGAGCCCGAAACTAAGGGAGAGATTCCGGACCAATAATTTGAATCCAAAGTCTGAATCAAGAACTAGCCTAAAATCAAATGCCAATAGTCAGTGGCAGAACCTGAAGCTGAAGATTCCAGAGTGTTAGCTAGCACCGCCATATAGCCTTTCTACACCCTAAGACCTTCTCGAGACCATTACAGGGAGATAGTTAATAATTTTGAGAATCTTATCAAGCTTGTCATATATACCCAACCTTTAGGGGCCAAGACATGGAAACTTGAACCCGCGTCGTTTAACCTACCCTTTTTGTGCTCAAGCTACATCAAGTTTGAGAGCCCATTTCCAAGCCATATAACAAGCCAAAACCACATTAAGCCTTGACTCCACAAAAACAAGCTTCAGAGATTTGTTGATTCAAAGCCTCTTACTTCCAAGCTCTACACTCCGAAATTTCCAAGTCGTTTTCACCTTGACCCAGACACGGAGTCTTCAAATACTTTGCTACCCGGAACAGGACATACCCAATTCACCCTTAGGGTCCATTTTTGAGTGTGCTCATAGGACAAGGAATTTTTTTTATAAACTGCACCTCTTTGGTCTATGATCAGAGAGGAAATTATCTCAAATCAAATTTTCAAGTCAGTAAAGAAATATACCCTTGTGACCCATGCACTTTAAAGCCCTAACAACATAGCTAAGACACACACGCAGAACTACAATCTGGTTTGATTTCACTCCACGTGAATACGTAGGCAGTCCTCCAACAAGGACACAATCACTTCATCCATCAACTTTCGACCTCAATTATTGACCTTTCAACCATCCTAAACGTTATAACCACCCATTTTACCTCTCTATACTGGGGGAGCGTTCCTTCTTTAGGTCGTCGCCCAGTTTCCCTTTACCAAATACCCGAGTCTTCTTCTCATCCTGGGGGATTCTCTTCCAGAATGCTTACCTTCCTTCATTCTTCCTTTTATTATTCGAGTCTCAATTAAGTCAAGCTAATGCTCGGTCCAGACAATGACGAAGGTCTTAGATCGTTTCTCTTACTTACCAAGCCTCAATAAAGCCTCTTACTACAGCAAACGGTGGCGAAAGATATCCAAGTAAACAGCTGATCTGTGGCTCACGCCATACCTTTATACGTCCCCATAACTGGCAGATCCTCTATCTTGGGAGCTGATATGCGTTGTTGCCCATATTTTGCTAGGGTTGCGCATATTTAGGAAAAATCTTTTGGGAGTCGTGTTGGAGTAGTGTCCTCCTCAATAGTGCGTCTACATAATAAATCTCATAAAAGGAATATCAGGGATATTATATTTGTCAGTGGATGAACGTAAATCGGTAACGCTCGGCTGACTAGAGTTTGACGTTACTGTCGGTAAGACGGCGGTGATTAACTGATCCCTTTTCGGTCACACCTATAGGATAATGCCCAAATAAAATGACTAATTATTTGTATGAGATATAATATAATTAGTAATTTGTATAAAATGACTTTCTATAAGTCAAGTTAATTTATTGTTTGATGACGAGTTATGATCTCGGGCTAAAGGAATTTATTATTTAATTATGTGATAATTAATTAATAATTGTTAGTTGGAATTTAGTAATTAATTATTAATTAACTAAATTAATTCGTAATGTGTGTAGATTGAGAGACGGAGGTAATTAGTTAATAATATTTACAAGAGGTTGTAAAATTAACTACTTATTAATTATAAGACGCATTTTATATTAATAAAATGGTAAAATGTCACTTAATAGTTAAGTGTACATTATTTGTTAATTTATATTATTTAAGTGTTAAATAATTAAATTAATATTTAATTATATAAGATAATTAAATATAAGTCTTATAAGCATTTGTGGGACAAATGTCGGAAATCGAAATGGACTCATTTTACTTATTGGACCGGTTTTATTACATATTGACACATGGAATATAGACCATGAGTTAGGCCCATTTTCCACTAAGAAATGAAATCTTTTGTTTACATTTCATTTGCCTATGTATACCCAACTTTCTACACATTATGGATGATGAAATTTTAAGGAAAAAAAATCCCTTATAAAGCCTATATGAACCAGCCTTATAGAGGGAGAAACACCATTTCATTTTTCCTTCATTTTCTTCATCATCTTTTTCATCTTTTTGATCAATAGTTGATCAAGATCCTCATCAAATAAATTCACAAATATATTATATATCATCTAATATTATTAAATTAATAATATTACATAATATACAAACATTTCTAATACTACCTAGTTAGTATTATTAGGAATTTTTTGGGCTAATCTTGGGTGCCACCAAGAGGAGGTTTCCTAATATGGAAACTTGAAGGTTGGAGGATCATCCTTGGGTATTTTAGCAAAAGAACAACCCAAGGAAGGAGTCCTTGTGCTTTGCCCATAATTTCCTTAAGCAATGTAAGGAAAAACCTATTTATATCTATTTTAAGCCATCTTTTAAACATGCATGTAACTAGATCATTAAAAACTAAATTAACAAGAAATTTGGTAACTAATTAGAGGTGTCTAATTAGGGGTCTAGTACCTTCAAGTCGTCCCCGTGTCGCGTCAAAACTAAGTTTGTTAGTCTATCAGCCTGCGTCTGTAGGGTCTATGTCGTGTCAGTCATGTGTCTAAAGCCCATTGGATATAGCATAACACATTACAAGCAACAAATACAATTTATTAAAGAAAAGAGTTTCCAAAACTTGTTTGTTCTCTTCCATGACACCACGTGCTGATTGCTTAAGTGCTTATGTGTTATTTTCCTATTAGATAGTTTGTGTGGCCACTAACCAAGCAACAATTATAAAAAGCAAAGCTCGCTCAACTGGGGGCTTCGCCCGAGCCCTCATTCTCTCCAGCAGAATCTAAAAGCTATCAACCTACACTCCCCAGCAGCGGTCAAGTCTCTGTCAAGATGTTCCCTAGCAGTTTTCGCCGTAAATGCTCAAGGTTCTTCCCTGACAATCAAGATATTCCCAATCGTCGATATGCTCCCCAACGGATTGCATTTCCCCAGCAAAAGTTCATTGCGGGCCTATAGCCCCTTGAACTTCTTGATACTCCCCAACGGATCGCAATCCCCCAACGAGATTTCACTACAGGTCTACAGCCTATGTACTTCTCGATAAAATAGAGTTTGTTTGAGACCAACGCAAGATAAATTCTCTCCTCGGTGGTTCCTACCAACGTCGTGCCTCCAATATTATTCCCCACAAAGTTTGATAGAAGCTTACCTTCATCCTTCAGATATTTTAGAAGCTTACCTTTATCCTTCAGATATTTCAGAAGCCTACCTTACGACTTCAGATCCTTCACCCTTCAAAATCATCAATTGAAATAATTCAGATAACCCCTCGGATAGTTCAAATCCTTCAGACGGTCCTTCCCAAATAATCCAGATGCCCTTCAGTAATCCTTTTGATACCATTAAGTAACCTTCAGATAATCCTTTATATGTTCTTCATAAATTCTCCTCAGTTAGCCTTCAAAAAAACATCTTCGTGTCATCCATTCAGAGGGTTTCCCTCCAGCCTGCCTTTCAGATTTAGACTTCAGAGTTTAGTCTTCAGGGAATTTAAGAATTTTCTTCAGAAACCTTGTCACCCCTAATGCCTTCCGACACCAAGTTATCTTCAGAAAAACGAGTTTCGTCGAAGCGCCTTCAGTCACGTTTCACCCAAGGATTTTTCAGGTATGATTTCTTGTTATGGTTGGCGAGCTTCCTCACGTAGTCTATTGGACTTTAAATGACCCTCCCTGAAAGTCGATAAACTCTAAACGATTCCCGATGACAGGTCCTTGGTTCAGTTCCCTTGAACCGCCTCGCGTCGCCATAGTCTTCAGGTTGTAATCTTCGATTGACCTGAGCATTATACTTTGACTTTTACCTTGTCCAAGCCTTAGTCAAAGTGGGGGCTCTGTAGATACCTCATTTCAGCACCCTTCGCCAAACACCCGATGATGATCGGACTGCATGTTTAGCATACGAAGCGTTATTATGACATTCTATTAATTCGACGTCAAATGGTTGCCTAAATAGTAGTGTCGACCCCTTTATTGTCATCCATGTACCAATGCGGTCGTTTTGGCAATAATTAGAGTACATTTGGAGTGCGGGTTAAAAACCGTCTTCATTTTCAGAAACCGTCGTCATTTTATCAAAAACCGTCTCGAATATGAGTCTGGATATTTTTAAGAATCCTAAAATATCTCAGATATTCTTAAGATTTCGAAAATATCTTGTTTTGACGAAAAAAGGAAAACAAAACCTTTTCAAACTCTGAAAACGCAGAAATCTACGTTGCTGAAGGAGAAACACCTCCAGGAGAGGGCGCACAACTTGTTGCGCCTCTTCCTAGGCTTGTTTCCAGCAGCGTCCAAATCTTCCTGGATTTCCTCCGTATTATGATCCTTCCAAAACTCTCATCTTGTGAGTAGTATAAATAGAGGCCTCTGCCTCACATATTCTTCACACGAGTGTACACCCCTTCTTTTCTCTCTTTCCATTACGTGCTTGAGCATTCTCGACCACGTAAGCCTAGATCATTCTAGGTACCAGTCATGTTTTGCATAGACCTACTAATTTGACCACTACACCTCAATCAACCTAATTAAAAAACTTGTTTTCTAAAATCCTTTTTTAAAGGGCATCTTCGTTACATCGTCGAATTAAGTCGTTTTTCGCTTCACAAACATGTAAGTCTGAGGGTGTAAATCTCAATTTGTATTTTATCTAATGTATTTATGTATTTAATCTTATATAAGAGTCTACGCCATAAATATGTCTTTAAAACCGTAAGTTTTGAAACCTTTTTTATGAATCAGCAAGGAAAGACTGTCGAGAAGAATCGCATCAGCAGATGCGCCTTCTGGACCAGACGCCGCGTCTGCTGCGCCTCTTCCAAAGGAACCTAGTCTGTTGCTGCTCTTCTTCTTCTTCCTCGAGTACAAATTGATTCGTCTTTTATGTTTTCTTTTTTGTTTCCATATTATTTTCCTTTTATTTTCGACTTAAATCCCTTATAATCAACCAACGAACATTAACAAAACGGGAGTCTAATGTTCACAGTCAAAATATGAGAACAGTAGCACAAGGTGATGTGCCTCTTCCACAGGGCCCAACACGTGTTGCGCCTGTTCTGGGCGGGCTTCTGCCTCTGAACTCGTCTCGTTCTGACGTAGCGATTCTAATTAGTTTATAATTAACTATTATTCGTATTATCACCTTCTGTTTCATCGTTTAATATTTTATTCCTTTATTGACGTATTTATGGCATAGATTCGTCTTTCATTCTTTATAATGTAATTTAATTTCTTTATTTGTTTATCTTTCTTCCCACATGTAAATGAATGTAAAATATCCACTTCGACCTAATTGCTTGCTAACTTTATATGTTAACCGACTTATTTTAATTCACATGCTAGGATTAAAATGTGGGTGTTGCATTGCATACATATAACTAATGACACATCAAATATAAATGACATTCCCTGATCATTAGTAGAGGCCGCTATCGAGGCGGACGGGATTAGGTGTTCTAGTATGAGCTTTCTAATACGTACCCTCGCCCCTTACTCAGATATCTGTGAACACCAGTGTTCATTGGCATCGCGAAAGTCATTCTAGACATGGAATGCTAAAGGCGACGAATTTCTTAATGCTTATGTCAGTACTTTGTGTCTTGACATGACGCGAATTATTCGAACGGATCCAATTATCCACAAAAATTGGTGGTGACTCTACAAATGCAGGATTGTTCAAACCATTCACCGGTTTCAGTGCCTTTCGAATCGGTAACGGCCCATGACGTGCTTTGTCAACACAAAGTTCTGTGGGAAAAGTATTGCCACCTCAAACATACCAAACGCGCGGGTGCGCGCGGTGCGAGTGGCCCATGTCCATAGTTAGTACTTTTGCATGTCTTTGTTGTCAGATATCTTTCCATGCATGTATGTTAGACTTCACGTTGTATGTCTCCGTACACTAGACAGAGTTGCATCGAGTCACGTTGGTGTGTAGTTTTAGGTGCTAGACAAGGTGTTTTCCTTGTATTCGTGTTGTTTTAATTCATCTTGAGAAGTGAACTTTGGGGACAAACTTCCTTTTAAGAGAGGTAGATAACATCGCGACAATAAAATTTCTTTAAAATGAGGATCGTTGTTAATCGTATCAGTTTTGTTTACTTATTGGCTTAGCTCGGAGCGCGGGAACGATGTAGTTGTTAGACAAACGTTGGCTGATAATTGCTTTGATGATGAAGTAATAACTTAGTGATATATAGATGTTGTCAGGAGCTGAAAATTGCGTTGTACCGCGTGACTCTCCAAATATCTTGTCATGTTGGGGTTGGCGTGTGGGATGAACTTCGTGATCAAAGTTCCTTTTAAGGGGGGGAAGACTATAATACCCGCCTCATTAGGGACCCGTTTGCTGAACTATTGACCATGGGGGACCCTTAGTAAGAGATGGAAGGGGGAGTTATATTACGTTCTTAAGGAGATAATCGACCTAGAAAGGGTCACTAGGCCGAGGACCGAGTGCGGGGTACTCGGCCGAGTATGTTCCATACTCAACCGAGTACGCGTCTGACAGCGTGTTATATTATCACGTGAAGGTTACGACTTAAATCATTTCCCCATATGTTTTGTCATTTCTAAACCTAATTCTCTCCCTATTAATCCTCCCATCTCTCCCTACCTCAATCGTGACTTAGCCATGAACCTTAGCCAGGGAGGGTGATAACTTATGCTGGGAATCATCGCATTGACAAGTCTCCGTCGTTGGCATCTGATTGTTCTTCAAGGTAAGTTTGTGGATATTCGATAATTGTTCAGTCAATCTTAATACCATAGTAATAAGGCATAATCATTGTTGTAGGAAATGATGTGGATTCTTGCTAGGCATGATGTGATTGATGTATTTCCATGGATTAGCGAAAAGGTAGGGTTTACCCACTCAGTTTTCAGTTATTGTCTGATTGATTGGTTGTCCTTGTGGAAGTTTTATTGTGGAAATATTATTGTGTGAATACGATTGTTACGTGGTGGTTATGGTGTGACCGTGTAAGGGAGGTTTGTCAGTGTTGATTGTGGAGCCATCGTCGGGAGATGGTCTTCACCCCCATGTTCGCCCCTTTGTGGTTTTCGTCATAAGGGGGATGTGCACAGTAATGATCTGGGTTCACTCATTGCGATGAGCGGGGTTTAAGGTGACAAGTTTGCGGTCTATCACTGGCGGTGTAGGTTACTTGTTACGATGGGAACCGGGTTTCGGTTGAGGTGTGTGATAGTGGAGCTAGTGTCTAGGAGGTGTACCGATATCTGTTCATTTTATGCTCATGAAACTCTTATTATGTACTTTACTTATTACGGTTACCGACCTTGTGTGGTGTGTTATGGTGTTTCTTCTTGTTGTCTTTGTCTGCGGTGATCTATTTGATGTTGCTGGCAAATGGTGAGCAGATAGACTTTTCAGGTGCTTGTGGTTGATTGATAACAGGATGTAACTGCTAGGACGGGGAGATCACGTGACATCGTGTCGATAGTTAGACGATAGTAGTGTCACAAGTTGTACCTCACATGTATAGCATAGTGTTTTTCTTTTGATTTTCCGTTGTACGTTGTTGTAATACCCCGTAATTTAATGTGAATTATATGAATAGTTTACGTATCTTAAATAATTAATCAAATAATAATAATTGATAATTGCTTGTAAGACGAGATAATATCATATAAGTTGGGATTTTATTTATGTTGGGCCGACTAGCTTTGGACCTTGTATGAATTAAAAGAGTCGGGATTTAATAATATAATATAATAAGTTCAGACGGGTTTTAATAATTAAATAATATAATCGTTTGACCTAGCATATAAAAGGAAAAGAAACTCAAACCTAATAACTTCACAAATCTGAAAATAAGAAGAAGGGAACAAGAATTTCAGACCTAGTAACCTATTCAAACTGATATTCGTATACGAGGTAATACCGTCTCATAATTTATCATTTTATTTTGTTTAGCCATGTGGTTGACCGTCGTGCACCACCGTAGGATCACCATAGACCGTGCCTTGACGTGATCTTGGCCGTGACCAGCGTCTGACTGACCGGACCTCTATTTGACCATCGTTGACCGGCGGGGAAGGGTTTTTACGTGGTGGTTATGGTTTGAGTAAACCGTGAATAAACACTGTATTTGCAGCCTTGCCTCGCCTTGTATGTGACTGGACCTAGGTTGGGTTGACTTGGGGTGGTGCATCGACCATGGTGGGTGGTAAAGGTGGTGGATTTAGTGGTGGTTTCCGGCAATTCGAGAGATGCGTGTTCGTTGTGGGTTTTCGGGTCATAGGCTTAAGACGAGTTTTGTGACGCGTGCGTTGGTCATCATGGCAGGGGGAAGGTATGGTTGTGTTGTTGGGTGTTATTCGGTCGTAGTGGTGGTGTCTTAGTGGTTAAAGGTGGTGGTTGGTGCGATGGGTTGCCGATTTATGCGAAAACAGGGGAAGAGGAGTGCGGTTGTGAAACCGTTTTATGACGGTGTTTGTAGGCTGTGTGGTTGCGTCGATGAGAAGGTAAGGCTACCCCTGGAACCATCATGGGTCTGTGGTTATGACGGTGGTGGCCAGAGGTAGTGTGGGTCGTTGGTGTAGTGGTTGTGAGGGGTTATTAGTATGTGTGAGGTGTGTGTCGTGCACCCATCTTAGGACGTGGTGTTTGTTGTGGTGGTGAGGACTCGACGGTGCGGTGGTGGTTGGTTGGGCATACCATGGTGGGTGGTTGCTTGACCGTGGGTGGTTAGGGGAGTGAGTGGCCGTGTATGGTGGATATCGGGTTTGTTTGAACACGGGTGAGGGAATGAGTTTATGTGAGTGTTTTTCGTAATTAATTATTTTAGTTATCGAGTTTTAATTAAATAATTTACGTCATCGATAATTAATGAATTATAATTATATAACAATAATGGGATATATGATGTGATTAGTAATCGTAATTATTATTATTAATTGTTTTAGGTGACGGTTTGCGGAAGAATATTATTAATTGATTGCGTGGATTGCTTTAATTAGATATTTTCTTCGAGGTAGGATAACTACTCAACTCGTGTGTTAATATTACAGAATTGTGCAATTTACTAAGTAATGTGAATTGGATGATTAATGGATTATTGGAAGAGTTTTATTATTATTGTTGGATGCCTCGGCTTCATGTTTGAGATGAATTGGTTGGTAATTATTATTTATTATTGTGGCATATCTTTTGTATTGGATACCTGATAACGCGGGATTTTGTCGTCAATTCCCGATCAAAAAGAATTTGTAAAAACCCAAATTAAGTAGTATAATAAGGGTGTCGAACCACAAGGATG
>VHZZ01025469.1:7201-18400 GCA_009801015.1 Silene noctiflora | reverse complement strand
TCGTGACCATCCAAGGTAAAATTCAAGCCATAACAACTAATTAACAACCACCGTACTCCCTGTGGATTCGACCCCTAAATACTACATTAATTTGTGTTGCTAGGGAATTTATTTTTTATAGGGTTACGAAACCTCATCAATCAATCGAAGTCTCTCCATAAGCCAGATTTGCCAAAATACAATAAGGAGATGACAAAACAAAAAGAAACTCGGCCGAAACACAAAAAACAAAAAAAAATAAAAAAATAAAAACAAAAAAAAAACGAAAAAGCCGAAGGATAATAAAAAAAAAAATAAAAAAAGAGAGAAAAAAATTACCTGAAGTATTGTGGGACTTCCTAAATAAGGCATCTCGCTATTAGCCTTTCTACTATATAGANAAAAAAAAAATAAAAAAAGAGAGAAAAAAATTACCTGAAGTATTGTGGGACTTCCTAAATAAGGCATCTCGCTATTAGCCTTTCTACTATATAGACTAACAATGGTCTCTCCCAGTGATAGCCAAGCTGGGCTCCTACGCAGCTCCATTTGCTCCACAATTCCAAGGAAACGAGGGTCTCCCCTAATTTCGTCATTAACATGGCCCTTCAAGACATAGCAATGGATAAGGCAAAATCCAAATGCTCGGCGCCTCGCCAGGTATGAAATGGTAGGGTCCTCCCTATTTATGAAGCGGTCTACTAGATTGAACATTCTTACACCTTTTGAAGTAACAAAACAGTCTACTTTAGCTTTGGTCAGTCCTAGTAGGTCCCTAAATTTATTCTTTTATCCTTGGGAGCTAGGAGGCAATATGGGTAAGTTTTCAACATCCTATCCACCAACTACGGCAAATTCTTCAGGAAGAGCACATATTTCTCCTCCCGGAAATGCAAAAACATGATTTGCCCAATATTGAAGGCGGTCATGTCATGCATGCATCTAAAAAGGGACTCACCACCTTTACTTGCTTAAAACTATTGATTTGCCCAATATTGAAGGCGGCCATGTCATGCTTCTCTACGCTGGTGAATTCATTTGTCCATTATTTGAGACAGGATTCAAAGGCATCCTTTTTGAGAAATTTGTGAAGATTTTGTATGAGAATATTAAGCTACGGAATTGTGAGAATAAGCGAACACCCGAGGCCTCTATATATACTATTTGGGCTTTCGTAATTTCACTCAGGAACAGACAAGACCAAGAGATAAAGCAGGAAAAGCCGCGACCTCTAGAAGGATCGCAGCTCTTGCTACGCCTCTTCCCCAAGCTTATTTCCCGCAGTTTTCTGCGGAAAGGGTTCTTAATCCGGTTTTTGTTTTTCTTTCCTATTCCAATAGGGTATTAAGGACTTTTTTTTCCGGATATTATGACTTTAATTGCCGTAATCGGAATTCCATTTCCAAATTGGGTTCGAATTTCGAGGCAGCCGCTCCCGAGGCATTCTTACCCATTTTATTTTCTTTTTCTTTTTTGGGGGAAGCACTCATCCACCGTCTTTACATTTTTTTTAGAATTTTTTTTTTTTTAAAAATTTTTTTGCCATTTTACATTTTTAGCATGTCAACAAGTAGCTTTCGCGTCTGTCATTTCAAATTTTAACATTTTCAAACTTATTCATTTTTTTTTCTTTTTAGAAGGAAGCACTCCCGCCGTTAGTCGCGCATCCCGTCACTGCCCACTCACTTTTTGGCATTTTTTTTGTTTTTTTTCTCCTTTCGATTCGACTAAAGTTTACATTTTAGGCCATTTTAACTTGTAATTACTTGTTTACATTTGTGTTTTTACTTGTTTTAGTTGCTTTTTTCTGCGTATATTTCGATAGCATGACGACGTAAGTGGTCACATGCCAAACCTATTTCCAAGCTAACCTGCAGGTACAAACCTCATATATACATCCAATAGCAGCAAAGGCCCGCAGACCCCTATATATACATATCAAAATGTACAAAATATATATACAAGAGTCGAACTCATGCTTGAAACAAAATAAAGTCAAATCTACAAAAAAGAGACTAGTCACGACTCTGCTCAGCTAGACGCCTCCTAAGGGCGTCTACCCTCGCCTCCAGAATGGCGATGTCAGCATCACGAACCTCCAACTCTCTCAACAGGTGGGCCGTCTCCTCACATGACCGCTCCAGCTCGAGCTCCAGCTCACGCTCCTACTGCAAAACAAAAGGAACAATCATTGTCAACATGCACAAGCAAACTTCTAAAGGAATAAAAAATTCTACTAAAATAAGGAATGGTTCCTACTTCTCCTCCAGAACGACCCTCGAGTGCCTCGACAGCTGTTGCCCGTAGCCGGTTAGCCATCAGCCACAACTCTGCGAGCCTCGACGGCGCCACCTGCATTTTTTCAAACCAAGCCAAGTCACATTTCATGCTCTTATATGTTACTAAAGAAAGATAGAAAGGAGGAGTTTAAAACTGAAAATTCACCCTCCTCACAACATGCTGCCACTTGTCGAGGGCAAACTCGGTCACCGCCTCGGAGAAAGAAGGGACCTCCATGGACATCGTCACGCTAGCCGACCCCACGTACTCCAAAGTCTCTGGAAAAGCTGGGGGCTTGACACCAACCATGTCGATCTCCTGTCAAACACAAAATTATCAACACATTTTCCTTTCAAAAGAAAGTCATACAATAAACAAGTAGAAAGAATACTTACCACGTTCGGCCAATACGCCAATCTCCTCAAGACAAACTCCGAGTACTCTAGCTCGTTATAAAGGAGGGTGTCTCCAGCAGCTCCGGCAAGGTCAGCAGTCCTCTCCGCCTCAGTAGGCTCCTTAAACATCGGTCGCGGCGGATCGACGGGGACAGTAAAAGTGTCACGGGGGCACTGCGTAGCCAAACGCTCACCCAAGTACCAAACGGGCCCATGGGTGTCACGGGAAAGAGTCTACTCAAGCTCCTAGGTCTAAGTACCTCAGCCACAAAGGTTGGTTGCCAGTGTAGTCCTCCTAGGTCTAAGTACCCCAACCACAAAGGCTGGTGCCCAGTGTAGTCCTCCCAAGGTCTCGGCACCCACTGAAGTCATATTTCAAGGGTCAGGCAACTAAAATCATAATAATAATAAAATAAAAAACTTGCAAAAAACAAAGACTATAAAAGAATGTATACGCTGTCAAGATGCAAAGCGTTGACACCCCACTTGCTGGTGTCATAAGAGGAACGCTGACTCTTCTGTCTACAGATGATCCAGTCCCTCACGACAAGGTACTCCCTGGGCATGTCGGCCGCTCTCCTGGGCGTGAAGCCAGGAAAGTACGAGTAGATCGAAGCCTAAATTTTGAAAAGTGATTTTGAAATGATCATTCATTCGCCAGATAAAATAAATAATCATTTATTTTCATTTTAAGTAATCATTTACTTATCTACAATGATCCTTCATTCATCAAAGCAAGTAAATAATCATTTATATACATGTCATTTATTCTATCTATATCAGCCATACAAGTTTGTTCGGTCATATTCTTGTTCATTTAAGGAAATCTTGCTAAATATGCAAAAGGAAAGGGGAGATAAGCATTCATATTTCATGTCTTACTTCTATAAATGAAGGAATAAAGGATAATAGCATGGTTCATACCTCCAAAACAAGTCCTGGACCAATGGTAGTAGGGGACGTCTCTCTCTCCAGCAACTCGGGATGCACCATGGCCCTCATGTAACGGGTGAGGATCGTAAAGCTGGGGGTAACCCAGTCCAGAAGACCTAGGCCACCCCAGTCATCAAGAAAAAGAAGAAGCTTCGTCGACAGCCTCTCTCCCTTGTCTCCGAAATAAATTGAAGACAAGAACCAGAACCACAAACGAGCTCGCTGCTCCGCCGTACACGGCGGGGGACGCACCAAACTCCTCCCTTAGTCAGTTGTACTCTAGCAGGAGTCCTCCCGTAAAAGTAGTCCTTGATGAAAGAACTCGGAACTAGGCCGGGTACCCTAGCCGCTGCCTTGGGCAAACACCATCCCACTAGCCTCCTAGCCTCAGGCGAGTCAGCCCTCATGGTTGTCTCGGGCCACACTATCGGCTTATCTCCGAACGACAAGCCGGAGTGTTGGATTAAGTGTCCTCCTCAATAATGCGTCATAAGACGGTGGTGATTAACTGATCCCTTTCGGTCACACCAATAGGATGATGCCCAAATAGAAAACTAATTATTTGTATAGGATACAATATATATAATTAGTATTTTGTATAAATTGACTTTTTATTAAGTCAAGTGAATTTGTTAATTGATGACGAGTTACCATCTCGGGCCAATGAAATTTATTATTCAACTATACGATAATTGATTAATAAATAGACGAAATTTAGTAATTAATAGTTAAATAACTAAATTATTACGATATGTGTGTATATTGTGAGGCGGACGTAATTAGTTAATTATATTTACAAGAGGTTGTAAAATTAGCTAATTACTTATTATAAGACACATTTTATATTGATAAAATGGTAAAATATTTAATTATTATTATTTAAGTGTTAAATAATTAAATTAAATTAAATTAATATTTAATTATATAAGATAATTAAATAGTCTTATAAGCATTTGTGGGACAAATGTTGGAAATTGAAATTGACCTAAATGACCCACTTGTGCCGACTATAAGTGTGAATTATGTAACCAATATGGTTTGGCACACATCTACTACATATTGTTGTTGGTGAATTGTTTACATTTCCAAGCCTATATATCCCTACATATACACACATTAGGGGTTGATTTTTAAGACAAAAATTCACCAAATACCTTCCTGTTGCCGGTTTACAAGAGAAGAAAATAAGATCATTTTTTTATCTCTTTTTTCTTTAAAACTTGATTAAATTGTTGATCAAAACTTCATCATAAATTCACACATATAATGAAGAGTCTATTGATCCAAGATAATCAAGGTGGGGGGGGGGGGTTAATTGAGTATACAAATTTTTCACTATAAAATAAATAACACGAATGAAAGTGGCAACGACACAAGGGATTTTTGAAGTTGTTCAGTTTCACAAGTCGAAACCCACATCCATTAATCTCGATTAATAACATTAGTACCTTTCTAAAGATTACAAAATTACCAATATACTCGTACAACTAACTCTAGTTGTAACTCCCTTTGAGTATCGTTAAATACTCGACTAACTTACCTAAATAAGAAAGTGCTTAATTGTTCTTCTAATGTTCACAAATGGGCGAGTAAGAAACAATATGAAGCGTTATTATCTTATAATGATACTTAAACGTAAATGCGATAATTTAATCAAACACGACTTTGAAAATTATATTTCGCAAAGGAAGTTTTTCACAAAACGGTTTTTACACTTGAAAATTATTCTCGAAAGTCGTATCTCATACAGTGTGACACGCCTCTTATTTATAGTGAGAAAGAATGATCTAGGTTTCAAGGGAAACCCCAGATATCGAAAATAAAAATAATATAGAAATCAGATATTATTTCCATTATTTTTATTCAGATAATCTTTAGGAAAATATATAAGATAATTATAAAGATATAGAATATCTTTATCAAATATTCCTTTGATATCTTTCCCTTTAAACCCTATATGTGTTAATATTTAATATAATAAAATAATAAATATGTTAACATAAAACATATATTGCAAAGATATAAGATAATATGGAATTATTCTAAAGATAATCTCCATATCTTATACTAGAGAATCCACGTGAATAACGGCTCATATAGATGTTATTATTCGTGTAGAAACCCTAGAAATATAATTAGGTTAGGTCCATTAGGGTTTTGAATATGAATGCTTAGAAACCCTAATTAGTAATAACGGGACAACTCATAAGTTGTTTCTCGAGTTTTACTAATTACTTGGATAACCAACAAATCATACTCAATTAAGGATTTATGCCCATATCTAGTGTAAACAAGTTTTAATGCCATATTCTTAAGACAAAACTTGAAAAACGATTTTCCAAAAGTATTTTAAAAATAAAACTTTAGTCGTGTGAAATTAAAATATTCGCATCTCAAAGTTATAGTTGTACACCTATAACTTTGAGTCTTTAAGCAAGTAATATTATAGCTATGAGGCCATAACTTTACTAACCGAATATTGCTACTTTAAATATCATTACGAGATGACAACCTACTATATCTTGATCTTCCTGGAGATCTTCAATATAGGCTTCATCTTCTCATACAAGCTTAACTTGAGCATTCCTTGATCAATACTTTAAAGTTTGAATATATTTGATCTTGACTGAATGCTTGATCACGAAGCTTGCTTAACTTTGTCTTAATCACAATTCATAAATGCTAAACAATGGTAAGTCCAATCTATAAAGACTAAGTACACGATTAAGAGCAAAATTCATACTTGTCATCATTAAAACATAGATATATCATATGGAATTATGATTATATAATAATACACATCAATTAATATTATAAGAGTAATAATATTAGATAATAAATAAGATAATCCTAATAGTTTCTAGTTAGTAGTATTAGGATTTTTGGGCTAGTCTTGGGTGCCACCAAGAGGTCTTCTACTTTGAAGACTTGGATATGGAGGATCTTCCATAGCATGTAGATGTTCCATAAGACAACAATAGTTGTTGTTCTTATTTACCTTCACCTCAATGTAAGGAAATTACTATCTTATTATTTTTAAACCATTATATTTTCATACATGTAACTAGATCACCTAAAAATAAATTAATATTTAATTTTGTAACTAATTATAGATGTCTTATTAGGGGTCTAGAACTTTCAAGTGGTATCAGAACATAATTGTTGCATGCATGTCGATTTTTAGCATTTTTATCTAGTTATAAGATAATTTTATAAAAAATGGATTTTTTGTGTATAATTAGTTATGGCACGAAAATTTTTGTTGCATGTATACATTACTGACCTAAAAATATTTTTGGTGAAATTTGGTTGATTATGGAATTTTATTGGTAATTAATTGATCATTTCGATTAAAAACCGACTTAATATGCATAAATTTTGGTTAATAGGTAACTAAAATTAGTTGCATATTAATTATATCCATAAATTTGTATATGATCATACATGCATAATTTACTTAGTTTAAGTAGATTTTCGAAAGTTATTTGTTTAATTTTGCATGTGTATTGATCTTTATATGATAAAATCAATAAAAAGTGATAATTTTACTGAAATATATATATAAAAAAAAATCATGGATTTGAAAATTTTGCATGATTATTGATTTTTAATAGTTAAAGTAAATAAAATGTAATTATATTTGCTAAAAATCATTAAAATGAATTTTATGGCATCAAAAACTTATCTAAGGTTAATTGCATGTTGTATTTGGCTGTAAATTTTGAAAATTAAGTTGATTAATTTTTGCATGTTTATTGGTTTTTATGTGATAAAATCGATGAAATGTAGCCATAATTTTCTCAAAATTTAATCGGAAATTTTTGGTAATTTTTTTTACTTTTTTGGGTTCTGAATTTTTTTTCAGAATGTTAGAAAATTTTATTTTTTATTTTTTAATAATTTAATTATTTATTTGGAATTATTTCATAAACGTTATGATTAAATGAGTTTTAATTAGCAATTATTCATAAAAGGTTACGAAATCATCATGAAATTAGTGAAGACTAATTTTTGAGTCCAAAAACAGTTTGGGAAGTCATTTTGTGCTTAAGTTTTGATTTAAGTACTAATTTGTGATTTTTAATTGTTAAAAATCGTTTATTTTTCCATAATTCCGTAGGGCGATTTGGCATTTTAGGGCATGTTTAAATTTAATTATTTTTCTTCATTTTTTTAATGAATGTCATTTAAATTTATGTAATTTATTTATATAATTTGTCTAGTATGGCCTAATTCGTTTAGCCGATATTACCCATAATGAAAGGGAATACCGGTTGGTTTATAATTAAATGCGATTCCGTATCGCTGTCTTGTAATTTTAATAGATTTATTTTTACAAATGTATAATAGGAATTGTTAGTAATTCATTTTATATTTGTAATCAATTATTGCCAAGACCGGTGATTTCCAGAAGACGGTGCATTTCGGAAAGGAGTTCTAATGAAGACTGGAGTATTCCTTAAGACGGTGCTATATTGGAAGGAGTTCCAATATGTTCAAGGGACCAAGGAGTTGGTTTCCGAAATTGTAATAGTTAATTAGATTAACTAGATTAGGAGGTCATACTAGAAATTCTCTTTTACATATTTTTATGTGTGTATTTATGCCAAATCGTCATTACATGCATTTTATTTGTTATTCCGACTATTGTCAATTGAAATTATCTAGAATTCGACGATTTAGTTCACTTAAAAGGAATTGATAATAAATTGACAAGATCTCTCACAATTTTAAATATTGAGTCTAACCCTTCCAATTAGTAACACCTATGAATCTCTTCTTCATTAAGGGATAGGTTCGGCCTCCCCGTGGTGTTCCTTTCTTAAGTTGGGCAAGTAGGGTAATAAACGTTATTACACGTAAAAGTTTGTTAGACTTAACGGTAATGCAAGGTTGGTATGCCTGGCTTCCCGGCTTCCCTGGGCTAATCTGGTGTTTCGGGCCTAGGAGATGGATTTACTTGAAATCTGTCGACCAAAAGTTCTAGGAGTAGTTGAGTCACCAAATTTATTTAGATCTCGTATGTCTGGCGTCACTGGGCCGAGATTTATTTAGAGACGGATCTCAAGATCATTTATATAATTTAGGTGAGAGATCATTATTTAAATGTTAATTTATTTAACTCGATTGAAATTGTTTCACGAGTAATTTATACGATAAATGTTAATATTTCCTTTTTCCGTTTTGTATTATTTTATCGTGCAACTACAACAAACGAAATTCAATCCTCTTTTCAATATTCACAGCCGAGTTTCATCCTTGGAAATAATTTCCTTGGAAAATAACATTTTTCATGATTGGGAGGTGAATCTCCATAAAGACGTTAAAGCAGACAAAATAATGCGAAAATTTGTTAAAACTCGTTCAACCAAATCTTATACATGTGCGACAAACGTTGTTAGATCCTCTTATGAAGAGAATAATGAAAAAATTAGTGGGTGTTTTGGGAAGGAAATCTTGGCCCTTAATGTTAAGGACAAGACAAGGTTCAAATAGAAATTACCCTAAAAATTTAGAAGATAAGGAAGCTGGACGTATGACTCTAGCAAGTTCTTCTTTCTCCAATGTTTATATGATAGATATAAACTATCCTAGTACCACGATATGGGTATTTGATACCGGTTGTGGTTTATATCTTTGTAATCACTTAAAAGGGTTAATTAACGTACGATGTCTTGCAAAAGGTGACATTGACCTACGAATGGGAAACGGAGCTAGAGTAGCAGTAGTTTCTGTAAGGACATATGTAATCAATTTAGGATCAGGCCAAAAGTTGCACTTAAATAATTATTATTATGTTCCAACTCTTAGAAAGAATATAATTTTCATTTCTGTGTTAAACACAGAAGGTTTCACATTTGTGATTAAAAACAATCATCTCATCCTTTCATATGATGATTTGGTTAATGGCTAAGCCATTGCAATTGGTGGAATATACATTCTTTATCTAACTAAAGATATTTATCATATAGATAATAAAAGGCTCAAAACAGGTGACTCAGATCAATCTTACCTCTGGCATTGTTGATTAGGTCATATAAACGAGAAACGTATAAAGAGACTCGTATCCATAGGAGTTCTCAAGCCATTCGATTTTGAATCTTATGGCATATGAGAATCTTGTTTACTTGGCAAAATTACTCGTAACCCTGTTAATGGAAAGGGTAAACGAGCCAGTGAGTTGTTAAGTCTTATACATACCGATGTATGTGGTTCAATGACAATCACAGTTAGAGGTGGCTATGACTACTTCATCACTTTTACTGATGATTTAAGTAGATATGGTTTTGTCTACCTAATCAGACATAAAAGTGAAGCTCTTAAAAAATTCATGGAGTTGCAAAATGAAGTAGAGAACCAACTTTAAAAAAAGATCAAAGTCTTACGATCAGATCGTGGAGGGGAATATCTAAGTATTGACTTTGATAATCACCTGAAAGACTGTGGAATTGTTTCACAATTGACTCCTCCGGGCACACCACAGTTGAA
Organism: Silene noctiflora; assembly: GCA_009801015.1. NCBI lineage: Eukaryota > Viridiplantae > Streptophyta > Magnoliopsida > Caryophyllales > Caryophyllaceae > Silene > Silene noctiflora. Next base: position 8,324 of record VHZZ01025469.1, on the reverse strand, counting down.
TGGTGTGACTGAAAGAAGGAATCGAACTTTAATAGATATGGTTCGATACATGATGAGTCATTTTGGGGGTTTTCACTTTTGTCTGCAATATTTTCACTAAATCGAAGCCCAACTAAAGGAGCCGAGAAAACTCCATATGAGATATGGAAAGGGAAGGTCCCTAACTTGTCGTTTCTTCGTGTATGGGGTTGTGAAGCTAATGTCAAGAGAAAGTCTAACGATAAGTTATCTCCCTGATCCGATAAGTGTTTCTTTGTGGGTTATCCAAAGGAAACTCGTGGATATTGTTTCTATCACCGTAAAGAAGGCAAAGTGTTTGTGTCTCGCGATGTTGTCTTTCTATAAATGATTTTATTTCTAGAAGATAGAGTGGGAGAGAATTTGAACTTTCTGAAGTTCAAGAGCCACAAACTACGGAGATGGCACAGGATGATGCTCTTTCTGCATCTGAATCAGTTGTAATTCCTTCGGAACCTAGAAGATCATGTAGAATTAGTCGCCAGCCTGACAGATATCATGGAGTTATCGAACATAATGGTGATTATGACGTGTTAATTTTAGAATGTGACGAACCTATAAACCTATAAAGCGGTTATATCTAGTCCCGAGTCCAAACAATGGTTTGAGGCCATGCGATCCGAAATGGATTCCATGTACGACAAACAAGTATGGGACCTGGTAGATTTACCTGAAGATGTTAGACCTCTTCAGCGTAAATTGATATTTAAGATAAAGGTCGGCTTGGATGGACATAAATATGTCTACAAAGCTAGATTGCGGGAGAAAGCTTTCACCCAGGTTCATGGTTTTTACTATGACGATCGGACCGCATGTGATACCCCGCTATTTATGACACCAAAATATAACATGAAAGCGAATAAATGCAGCGGAAATTACGAGATTTTGAAAACTTTTAGGAGTCCAAAGCGAAGCGTCATCATCATAACTAAAGGGCAAAGTAGGAGAAGTAATTAAGTCATACAAAGTCGCAACATAAAAAGCATTGGGGAAAACATATCCCACGAATAACAGCAATAATAATAGGTAAGTCTAATAATCAGATACTAAGGTCTAGGGGAAACTGCTCGCTAGCCACCGTCTTGCCCCATATAGTCACCAACTA
>VHZZ01025465.1:4524-17472 GCA_009801015.1 Silene noctiflora | reverse complement strand
TTCATAACAACACTCACAAGATTACAGCTTAATGACATAATTAAACCATATTTAAGATACAAAATCAAATCTTGGTCAAATGTCTCAAGTGGTTCAAAAATTTGAGACCAAATTTGAGGGTGAAATTTTCACTTTTAAGACTATGTACCACATTTCTAGCCAAGATAGTCGCCTTATAAGACGAATAAACCAAGTTTTACTCATGAAAAATCAAAATTTTGGGCACGAACACCCTAAAATTCGAAAATTAAGCTGCTATTTTTTTTAATGACGAAATTTCCACATGAAAGACAAAATCTATCACTAACAACAAAGGCTGATCAACTAATTACAACACTAAGCACATATTTTCAAGTATTGACTCAAGAACACAAGTTTTCAAACTCATCCATGGTGAGCAAAATTTCAACATAAAAATTTTGATTTTTAACCACAACAATGATGTAGAAAGTTATTACTACTATGAATTGAACAAAATCATGCAAATAATTGGTAAAACTCGAACAAATATGTGTAGATCTAACCAAAATCAATTTGGGGAAAAATGGAGGAGATGAACACACTTACATGGTCAAATTAGAGAAGACGAATGAAGAAAAATGGAGTAGCAAAGTGTAATCCAAACAATAAATCACAAAAATGGAGTTTTGGAATTATTTTTAGATAAATTTTGATGTTGGAGTTATAAGGTTTGAGGTATAAATGAAGAAGATAAGATAGAGAAAAAGAAAATTTTACACGAGTTTCTTAGCCCGCCAGACTCACTCGGTCGAGTGCAGCTCCACTCGATCGAGTGACATGGTTACTCAATCGATTGACCATCTTCCAGAATTTACTAGTTTCTGGAATTTGCCCACTCGGTTGAGTGACTGGTCCACATGGTCGAGTTCTACCTTACTCGGTCGAGTGTGGCCCTGCAATCACTCGAGTGATCCTCTATGGCTTTCAATTCTCGGTTAAATTGAACTATAGTTTCCTTGCAACACAAAGAAGGATTCAGGGGTCCACTGACTATCGGTGACCCATCCCGAGTTAGCATTGTACGACATCATATTACTGTCTTTGACACATTACCTTCATACTCATAACTACCCTACCAACAATAATCATCATCATTCTTTCTCTAATGATAACACTAGCAAATTCAAACACGCATATGATATCTATATGCTAAGATTCGGGACTAATGTCCCTCATGCATACACACACACACACACTACAATCCTCTCGAAAACATGTTATAACCACATTTCTTTCATCCAACTTCCACAAATTATCATATTTCGTGTCATATACAAACACACGCTATAAGAATGCATCCTTATCACAACATACGTGCAACCATTCCAAGATTCACATAGCATTACCCATACTCATATCCACCCAAGTGGTGACCAACCGAGAGAATATGCACTAGTTTTGGCATGAGGGCGCCTACTCATTCAAAACCGACTTCCTATTGAACTTATGTCGGGTTCATTTTATTAGACACTCCTAGGTTCATTTTTGGTTCATTGGTTTAGGTTCTAAAATCGTCGCTCTGATACCACTTTATAACACCCTGATTATCCGGCTAAGACAGTTGGAGTGTTACCATCTCGGTTGCCCGAGGTAGTGTTTCAAAACTCTAATAAAAGAACATTTTATTAATAATACAAGTTTAGTGAATACAAATGACATGAATAATAAATATAACTCGTCTAATTACGACTTGAATCTCATGTCTACTAACTCGACTCCAACTTCATAGCGCGACCCTAAATCCCGAATGCATCATATACAGCCTGTAAACAACCTACTCCCCATATGATCGGAAATATCATATGGATCGACACAAGCCACTCCGAAAATTAGGTGACATTTAACACATATCCACAAACGATCAGTTTCGATAATATAAACAAATAAGACCCGACGAATGAAATACAACTATACAACATGACAATGGAATGCATAAGACACAATCTCCAACCACACCACACCGGTACAAGGAAACACCCAGACGTACCCAAAACCTGGTGACGGCACCGCAGCACCGCCAACTAAAACAACCCGGACCGCAGCCCGAAAAAGGTACTCTGGACACACCGGTGGTACCAGGCCCGAGAGCGACTCGGATCCCCTACCAGACGACGTGACTCAACCTCACGTGTCCTTCCATAACTCAAGCCATTAATGTGCACATCCCTCTTGGAGTGGGAAGCTCAAAAAGGCGACCCGAGCGTGAGACGGTCTTCCAACCGCCTCACGTCTTCATAATAATCATAACACCACCACCACCAATCTCCAATAAGGACATGAGATATGTGAATGGAATTATGAATACAATACCGAATACAACCCTTTATTCAACATATTATCAACATACTATGGTGTAACCATATATCCAAGAGTCTCAACTCTCAAGTCAACTCAACCAATACCATATAATTATGCAATTTCGACTCATACATGTACTCAACATCAACCTCAATTACCATGTGAATGCAAGACTACTCATATCAAAGAATCAAGTGATAAATGCATACAAAGGCCATATACAATACCGAAACCGAGTAGGATTAACCTGACTTTTAGCATACTTTATAAGCTAGTCCAAGACAACAAGAATCCATCTTATAAAACGTCTCATCCTACAATAATCATATAATAACTATCACAAATCATCCTACACTATAATACAACACAAAACCCCTTATTACTACCCATTAATTACCCATATACTAACAATAATTACTAATTAAACAACCCAATTGAAAATCCCTAAAAATTAGGGTTCATAAGACTAGAAAATGGGCAGATCTCAACTTACAAGGTGGAAGGATGAAGGAGAAGGTGAAAAATCCCTTAATCCAAGCTTGAATCCCATATAAATCTGTTTATGAGGGTTTTAGAGAGAAGGGAGAGGATTTGGAGAGATAAGGAAGAAGATAGAATGAAATAGGAGAAAAGGGTTTGCGGGTTCTTAAAATTCGCCTGACCAGCTCACTCGGTCGAGTAGCGAGTTCACTCGACTGAGTGACACATATTCGATCGATTACTGAGCACACTCAATCGAGTGAAATCCACTCGAACGAGTGCTCAAACCACTCGGTCGAGTACAACGCAGTTCTCAACAATGACCAGTTTTCGTAAAAACAATCATATCTCACCCGTTTCTTGGTCATTTTGGGCGCGTGACATACCGTTGGAATCATAAGAGAACAAGATATCAATTACAATTAGAATCACATCAATTCCATGTCTAGATCTCGAGTTATGACAATTTTAATACGACTCTTCTAAAAGCGGACATTGTAATAACTCCACTAAGTCTAGTTTATAGTCATAATTCCCTTCCGAGTAGACAAGGGTCCCCTCACGCATTCCCAGGGTCCTTTGAGGGTCCCAAAATATCCGAGTATTACATCAACAAAGCGACAATGCATAACCAAAGCGGAGAAGCCTAAAAGGCTCTGCCGTAATTGCAAACAAATGGCTCATCATGATAGGCGTAACTGCCCTAATGCTTTTGTACCTTATGTTGGAAATAAGGTATGCTCACCACGACAATTCTATGTATGGTCTTTTATTCATAAAAGTGTATATGTTGTCTATGCTCACGAGTCAGAAATAATATCACACATTATTAGAAATAACATCACACCTTATACAAAACAATATCACTGTTACAAAACAATGTCACTGTTATACCAGTACTTTAGATATTATTCATACATAATTTTTTGTTGATTTTCAGGGGAGTTCAGATGAGCTGATGAGGATGATGCTGATGATTGTTGATGGGGATGAAGGATTTTCTTGATGATGGAGCTCATTAAATATAGCAGCATCATATACACGACATAGTTTATTACTAGTATATCATATACACCACAAACTTCATTATTATAGTATAGATTATACGTGCTTTAGATATATGATTTTATTCTTTCATGAATTCACTAGTATAATATAGAATATACACAGTTATAATAGTGGATCATTATATTTTTTTATCTTAAGTTGTCTTTTTTTTTTTGGTATTTTTTTGTGATACTGAGGAACAATGTCACACGTTACATTAAATAATATCACACCTTCAACTAAACAATATCACTGTTTCAGAAGTACTTTATATGCCTCTCCTTTTTGTTGTGTTGTCAAAATATATTACACCTAGTGTATAAAAATATCACAAACTGTTGAGAAGAATATCACACTTTATTAAGAACATACAATACTAGATCTTGAAGATTGTTTATACATAGAATATCACACTATTTATCAAAACAATATCACACTTAGTTGTAGACAATACCCCTTTTGTGATATTGTTATACAATTCCACAAGTCATTAAGAACAATATCACACAAACTGTAACAAAATATCACAAACATTAAAATAAAACATCAACCTGTGTACACAATAATATCACAACGTTCTGAAAACAATATCAAAGTAAAAAAAGATTTTAAAATCTATATCCACTGTTTTTATTATTGAGAAGCAATACCACAACAAAATGTGTGATATTGTTTAACATACTGTGTGATATTGTTTAACATACTGTGTGATATTGTTTTACAGAATATGTGATATTGTTTTGAAAATTTTAAAATCCATATCCACTGTTTTTTTATTATTGAGAAGCAATATCACAACAATTATATAAAAATATCACACGACACATGAAAGAATATCACACTTTGTTATATCGGATTCAAAAGAGCCATCACTACTTCTTTACCATTAGAAAATGTTTAACATTGGATTCCTACTAACATTACATCCATATACTTCCAATTACAACTTTATGCCAACAAATGTAGTAGTGCTAATTCCTTCCTCTTCCTCTTCCTCTACCTCTACCTCGGTTCTTAGGATTTGCAACGGTCTTTATACGTTTGTTGTGCTGTTTTATACCATCTTCACCGTCTTTTCTACAATTAGCTCCTCTGTAAAGCAAATACGTAATAACAGTCAATATTGTATCTTTTCCACATTCCACAATCAGCTCCTCTGACACTTTTCTTGTTGTATAAAAATATTATATCTTTTTGCATATAAAAGCCAGCTACTTTAAGAGTCAGACTTTTGATTTTTACCTTTTCCAAGAAGATTGTCGAAGAATGGGTAATTCTGTGTTAATCATCGGTATTCCAGTAGAATCCTTCTTCGCTGTCAGTGGAACTTCATTGGCCTTCTCATGAACAACTTCGGCCTTCTCTTTTGTCGGAACTTCTACATTTGGTACTTCCTCCCTCTCAACAGTATTCCCCGTCTCATTTATCTCACCAACCTTCTCTTTTGCATTTGGGTTGTTTTTCTTGTTTTGCTTTAATCTCTTCCAAAGTTCCTCTTTTCCTGCTGTAAATTCTTTAACTTTTTCGATCAAAGGTTTCCTTTTCTCATTTATGTCAGCTAAAAGCAATGCTGCTACCATTTCTAGCCAGTAGTAGCGCCTACACACTTTCAGGTTCAAGTCGGCTTCAAACATCTCTCCGTCATACCGAATCATGTGCATCATTAAGAAGTTTCCAGACTCAGTATTGTTTATCTCCGTCTTTTGCCAAGGGAAGTTGATGTTGACAACATCAAACGTTATTATATTCCGCTCTTTTAACATTCTTCTTTGATAGGTAGTCCCTCATGTAATCAGCCTACAATATTAATCAAAACCATTCGTGATAATTTCACAAACAATCATAATTTCAATATTAATATACACCCGACAATTTAAGAAATATTAATTAATCGTACCACCAAATCTGCAGCCTTATATATTTCTATTTGTTCCCATTCATCGTACTCTGTGTAGTCCAACACTTCCACAATCTCGATTTTGAAATTTATACAAACACCGAAATAATGTTCTTTCCATACCATCAGAATAAAAACCAGATCTTCTTCCAGGTTACAGGGAACTGTGTTTCTTCTAATGAATTCGTCCTATGCTCCGAAAATCTTTTCCACATTACTTTTTTTATTTCGAGTTCCTTCCGCTTGTACTTCCTGTTTTGTATATATATGTTAAAAGTCCTATTTGTTTTAAGAGTTATTACAATTAATCAAAGTGTTAATATATAAATCAAACTAAAATGACAGCTTAATTACCATGTGTCGAATCCCAAGAAACATTAAACTTGTTTCACATTTTTCTGTGTGCTCAATGTGGTTCAGAATTAGTGACCAACTTTCAATCACATTCCTACTGACGTGCACATTTGGAAGCAACGACAATATATTGTCTCTGACAAGGTATTAATCATAACTGAAGCTGGCAACAACCTCACCGCTCCAAACATTAAAACAAATTTTAATATAATCCAAATAATATCACACTACTATAAATATACTATCACACACCAGTAATGAAAAAATTTCACAAAAAAAAAAATCAAGACTAGTCCAAACAATATCACACTTCTCTAAATATAGTATCACACCAATAATGAAAAATTATCACAAAAAATAGCAGTACTGATCTACTCAGAGATTTTAAAGAACCATACTCTAATGGGAAAATGTGGTCATCCAATAGGCAGTAGTCAAGCACTTCTTTCCTCATGCTCAACCTCTTTTCACACAGTGATTTGTTAGCCTTCATAAACCTTGAGATAACTTCCAATTTAGCATCTGCCATAACACAGTTGTACGTGTTTCCAAGGTAATCTGATTTTCCCCTCCTACCGCTGCCCACAACACTGGTAGAACCATCTTCTACCATAGCTAGAAAAATATATATTATGTTATTTAATACATACTTAAAACAATATCACACAATTGCAGAAACAATATCACAACAATCTTTAATCAATATCACACCAGCATATCATAACATATTGGTAGAACCATCTTCTACCACAGCTAGAAAAATATACATTATGTTATTCAATACATATTGAATATTTATAATGAAAATAATTAAGATCGTATAAGTTAGTGTTAAAAAATATAACCTTTTTAGTTTTGATACAGGAGTCTGAACATCTTTTTTCCCACCCTTTCGTTTCTTGTATTTGTTTGATGTTCTCCTTTTCTTCAGGAATTTAGGTAACAATGTACTTTTGATGACATTAAGGTTTTTAACCTTCTTCAGGACCTCACTCCTATTTTTATTTAAATCACTCAAGACGAGCGTCGCTGCAATCTCCCCCCTATATAACTGTCTTTTCTTTGGATCATTCAGTTCACATTTAAAATTCTCACCAACAAAAAACATCATGTGAAACATCATGAATAATCCATAATCCAGGTTCAACTTTTTCGTTTGCCAATCAAATCCCACATATGCCAACACGTAGTCCTTTACTTTTAGGCCACTTTCATTACCTTTAGTGCTGATGTATTGACCATAAATACTCCCCTATATATGTTTAAAGTAAACAAGTATCCAATGTCAAGCTTAGCTAAGAAAATAATTATATCATTAGTTCTTATTTTCAATATAGTACTTACAGCCAAATGAGCCAGGTGTACATGTTCCTCGTCATGAAAATCATCATAGTCTCGGTTGTCCAAGTAGAACATTTTCTCCCTCTTGAAGTCAATACAGACACAGATGTAGCGCTCTTGATATAGCAAAGGTATGAACACCTATAGAAATATTACAAAAAAAAGCCCAAGAAGTGTCATTCATTTTGATATTTAGAAACAATATCCCAATGACAAGTAACAATATCACACAATATATAAAACAATATCACAACTAAAATATTCATTTGATTTAAAGGAACAATATCAACACTAACTTTTAACAATATCACATAGTATACAAAGCAGTATCACAACTAAAAGTATTTTTAAAGTCTTACCATATCTGAATTCAAATTCAGCGGCTCCTTATACTGAGTTGACCGCATATCCCATGTCCTACATACTCCTGCCTTAAGTCTCGCCAATTCATCAACATCGTCTTCATCTGCAAGTAATATTTTCTCCATAGCACGCTGTTATTCATAAGGGCAACTGATTAGTCTTCTTGACACACATTGTACACTACCTAATTTAAAACATGATAAACACATGAAGTTTATGTTTCCCATGCCGAGTGGGCAAGGACGAAGAAAATCCTTGTCGGTCTGTCGCTGTCTTTTTGTGCCATTTGGAACTCATTGAGCAATATTGCCCATGACTCAATAAGCACCGCTTCTATCTTAGTGTTGGGCAACAAAGACTCAATATCGTTCTTTTGTGTACAATGAAAAATTCCAAAGTTACAAAAAATTTCTCTGTACTATTTTCAAAAATATTAGCATATTAGTTTTTAAGTATTAATATGGAGTAGATTAAGTCATGTTTTACATTTAATAAAAAAAACTTACGACTTCTTAATTGTATGTTCTGTAAGGAAGCAATAATCCATGACATCCTTCCTAAGCTTCAATACAGGCTTAAATAAATGGTCTTGTCTGAACATTGAATCTGAGACAAGTTGAGCATCCTTGTCTGGAAAACCACAGTCCAAAGTACACCCCAAATTATGAGGTACCATATCTGCTGAAGCAGGTACTTTGTGCAATTTTTCTTTGTCTGTGTGCAACAAATACTCATTGATGATCTTCGTTCCCGTTGCTCCCGACTGAACATTTGTTACAACCTCCTTCAATTGAGTCTCTACACTTTTATCCTCATTCCTTTTCTCCGCCTCTTTTCCACCGCCTTCCGTTTGTGCTTTCTTCCTATGCAACTCCTTATCATTTTCAGCCACATCTGATACACCCTTATTCAACCCCTGATTAGCTGTATTGTAATTCCCGTCCCAACCACGATAGAACTCATTGTTTTAAACATAGACTCGACTTAGTATGTGACACTCGGTCGAGTATGTGGCACTCGACCGAGTGCGTGTGACTCGGTCGAGTATGTTGGTACTCGACCGAGTGCGCGGTTGACAGCGTAATGTTATATTACGCAGAAGTCATGACTCGTAATCAGTTTTCATTTTATTTATTTTCTTCCTTTCTTTTTTCCACAACCCTAGATCATAATATCTCTTCCCTACCTTTTGCCCTTCACTTTCTAGCCTCTACCTAGGAGACCAACATGGGAGTGGATGCGTACTGCAGTTCCGGCCTAGTTATCCGACCGTCTGATCAGGTAAGTCACCGTCACCATCTGTAAGTCTTGGGTTAGGGCTATGGTTGTAGACAATCTGATTATATCGTCGTTGTAGGTGTCGGTAGCGGAATCTCGTGACCATGTATGTGTTGATTGACATTTCTCGGATTGCTTTTCAGGTACGGTTTCCCTACTCAGTTGGCTGTGGAATAGTATATGTCTTGATGTAACGATCTTTGTTACTTTTTTCTGACATTCATGATATGATTTCTATATGGATGTGATTTTGGAGTTTGGAGATTGTATTGTGAGCCATTGCGAGAGATGGTCTCACTCCCATTGTTCGCCTTTTGCTTTCTCTCAACGCAAGGGAGATGTGCACATTAATGGACTGGTTTCGCTCTTGTGTGAGCGGGGATTTTGGTGGTAAGGCTGCGGTGCCCACTGGCGGCGTGGATTACCTGTTGCGATAGGTAATGACAGGGCTACACACCTCGGTGCGTAGTCGGTTACTGGTTACTATGGAGTCTGGAGGAGGAGGTTCTGTTTACATTGGATGTTCTTTATATGTTATGCTATGTATATTATTGGATAGTCGACTGACCCCGTTGTTGTTTTCAAAACTGTGATGATCCATTCGAGGATGGTGAGCAGGCTGTTTGCAGGCTTAGTTGATGTTACGGTTGCTTTGCTGCTTGGTGTTCTATGGGCTGGGAGATCGTCTGACATAGAGACGTCTGTAGCTTCTAGTAGAGTCGTCAGTTGTATTACTCTTTCATATGTATAGTTAGGTTGTCCTTCAGTTTTTAAGGTAACTTGTAAAGTACTTAATAAATGTTCTTGAATGGTCAATTTGATATCTACTTACCTCGGGTAACTGAGATGGTAGCACCCTTGGTTATCAGGAAAGGCCTAGTTAAGGCTCCTTAGTAAGTAGGGGTGTTACATGTATCATGACTAACTTCCTCATTGTTTGTCTCCTGATGTGAAACACCCTCGTTCAATCGAGTTTCCACATTTGTATTCTCATTACTTTTATACCCTCTCCATCAATGTCATCCACATTCATTTTCTCAACATATTTTTCAATTACCTCCTCGACATTTTTTCCAGCCTCTCCTTCAATGGCCTCCTCATTTATTTTCTAAACCTCTTTTTCAATGCCCTCATTTGGTGTATCAGTGTTGACCTCCTCGACAGCCTTGGTTTCTCTTAAACCAACATTTAATACACCGTCATCAACTTGAGTCAACACATTTGTATCCTCATTCATATTTTCATTCTGTCTTTCAATGCCATCTTGATTAAGTGTATCGCGATTCAACTCTTCATTGAATTCCTCCTCAACATCCCTTCTTATTCCTAAACCAATAGTTAATATCCTCATCTTGTTGTTTATCATTGCATCCCAACTCACCATCATTGTTCTGAAAATATTTGTCAGTACATCCACCATATTTCTTGTGCAATTCTTGGTACTGTACATTCAACATTTCAATCCATACATCAAACAAGGGTAGCCCTTGTTTTGCTTTCTCCATTTTATAGGACCTTGCTACTAACATGTCCATTAAGTTATGAAAGCCAGGATCTTTCATGAAAGGCAGCGTTTGAGTCTTTGATGTACATTTTTCAGGATTATCAGCCTCTTCTTCAACATCTTCTTCTGCAGCAGCATGTTCTTTAGCACCGTCTTCTTCAGCACCATCTTCCTGGCACCAGCTTATGTAGATGTAGTTGGTTCACCACTTAGATTTTTTGCTTTCATAGTGATGAGCTTTCTCATGTTATGTATGTATCTACCAATGAACAATTCATTGTCCCTCTTCATACGTAGATAAATTTTATGAGCACTCTACCAAATGACAAAATAAATATATTATAAATCGACTCTTTGATATGTGATAATAAGGACATGTCAAACAATAATGAGGTTATTCAATATTAATATCAAAACAATATCACTACATACTGAAAACAATATCACACAATTGCATAAATAATATCACAACAATCTTTAATCAATATCACACCAGTATATGAATCAGCATATATCATAACATACTGAAAACAATATCACACAATTACAAAAACAATATTGCAACAATCTTTAATCAATATCACACCAGCATATGAATCAGCATATTAGTGCAAGTGTAATAAAAATAATATAGCAAAGGTATGAACACTAATTGAAATATTATAAAGGAAAAAAAATAGCCCAAAAAGTGTTATTCATTTGATTTTAGAAACAATATCACAATTAACAAGTAACAATATCACACAATATATTTAACAATAACATATCTAAAGTATTTATCAGATAGCAAATGTTTCTATTAGTGTAAGTTGAATGAAAATAGCGAGTTATTAGTGCTTACATCCATCGCTCATGCTCTAATCTGTTTATCAGTTTCAACACCACTAGGCAACTTCACCATCATGTAGCCCTCTTTTGTTTCCGCTTCAGCTTCATCTTCATGATCAAAGGGCTACGTAAGTCTCATCTCCGATCCTTCTGAAAAGTATATGTTATTTTTAGGATCTTATCGTTGCTGGCAGATGGGGTATTGAATCTTTGATATTGGAGCATTCTCTAAAGATCTGTTTTTTTATCATCGTCCACTCTTTTTGACAATTTTTTATCATCCCAATGTTGGATGAGTGGTAAAGTGTGGGGCAAAACAACGCCCTTAAAATCAAACCTATGCATATACGCTAGCATAAGAACTATTATGCATCCGTTGACAGTTGACTTTGCACCTTCTTTGAACACCTTAATACTCTTAACCATATCGTCAAATACATATTCATACCAATCAAATTTTCTTATCCTTGTCAGATGCTCAACAGCCTTTACCAGATTCAAGTCCAGTGATTTATTTGAAAATGGTGCTAGGAAAATAGACATGCTGAAAATGACGAACATTCTTTTAAATTCATCTCCAGCATCATTACATTCTATCAATCTGTCATGCACATCTTTAACCATAATTGGAGCGAAGGTACTCTTCAAATCAAACTTCACCCTCCATTCATTGTTTCACCTTAGTGTCCGTCACAGCAGTGGTGTTTCCCATGTGTGCAACGTCCACTTTAATACCTTCTCGAGGAAGTTGAAATATGTCATGCACATCGTCTTTGGTTAACAGGAAATCAAACTTTTTTGTTCTGAACATGTTACATGTGTAGTCAAACGCCTTCAAAAGCAACTTTAGAATTCCACATGTAATTTTTGTTAGTTTAACTCTAACAATCCACCAAACACAATATCAGAAACAACCCTTTTTTGTTCTTCATTTAAGTTGTTAATCAACTCGACCAACATTAGCGACCTACACTTAGTCTGGAATGGTTGTGCCTTTTTTTTTGTCAACCACAGGCTGTTCTACAACTGCGTACTGTATGACCATTTTGTTGTCTTTGCTCTTATTATTATTAGAAGCCTATTTCTACCGAATGTTTTCTTAGTTTTTTTGGAAGTTGTCAAGTCCATTTTTGCTGATACTGAGAAATAATATCACACGTTATTAGAAATAATGTCACACCTTATACAAAAAAAAAATCACTATTTATATCACTGGTTATAAGTATTTTAAAAGGAGTATATAATTTTGTGTTTCTGTTAAACAATATCAATATTACAACTTATTAAAACCTGCCAAAATGTATGAAGGTTGAGTACAAGTAATTTTCACATTCAATATCACATCATACAAATAACAGTATCACAAGTTTTTCTTTATCATAGCCAATACATATATGACATTACTCATTTTACTGAACAGAAACGATGAAATTCCTCAACTCCATTGTCAAACAAATTCAATTATGTAATATGAAACTATAATTTTGCACATTTAAACAACGTTTAATCCTAATTTTCGCCATTAAAACAATATGAA
>VHZZ01025454.1:14352-29036 GCA_009801015.1 Silene noctiflora | reverse complement strand
TCACCCGAATTTTCAGAATGAATTTCGGTATCAAATTTTTCTTTTGACAATAAGTGGGACTTGACATCTTCAAAAATTAAAATATCGTTGTTTCCGTACAACATGATTTCTTTGAAGTGTTTAAATGAGGGTGGTAGTGAGACAATAAGTAAAACAGCTTTATCCTCATCTTCGATAGTGACATCTAGGTTCTCCAAATCTACTAAAATAGAATTAAACTCATTTAAGTGAGTTTGTATGGGAGTACCTTCTGACATACGGAGTGTGAAGAGACGCTCCTTAAGACGAAGCTTATTTGCGAGGCTTTTGGTCATGTAGAGGGASTCCAACTTAGTCCATATTCCTTCGGCGGACTTCTCTTTAATGACCTCCCTCAACACCTCTTGTGATAGACAGAGCTGGATCACGGACAATGCCTTCTCATTAAGTTCTTCCCATTGATCATCCGTCATAGTGACCGGTTCTTTGATTTTCCATCCAAGGCTTTCTTTAATCCATTCTGGATAAGAACGGCTTGCATTTGGACTCGCCAAATTGCAAAACTAATTTTACCATCGAATTTCTCAATGTCGAATTTGGTCGACATGCTGAGATATCCTAGCTGAATATAATACAGCTCTGATACCAATTTGTAGGGGTATAGAGCGCGGCAGAAGCGAATAGATTCGGCTAAAGATAAAAGAGAAAAGATAAAAGAGAAATTAAAGAAAGACGATAAAAATGACACCGGGATTTTTAGGTGGAAAAACCTTCTTTAAATAGAGGTAAAAAACCACCGGCGAGAGAGCCAAGTAATTCCACTATAATAAAATGGGAGTACAAGAATATTTCCTCAAAGGCCAACAGATAATAGCCCAAGTATTATACTCTCTACGAGTTAAACAATTATACCCGAAATATTAGACAGGGAGAATAAGGAGGAGGAATATATGAGGGAGAAGTAGATATGTTGTGGTGCACTGGAAATGAGCATCCGACAAGGGTATTTATAATACCAAAATGCTAGTATGGAAGCATTAAATGACTAGCTCTCCATAGCCCTTCATAGGTACTGCAACCTTAAAAATAAGAGCACAATAATTTGGACTTTGCTCACTTTGGTTTACAGTAAATGGTGAGGCACCGTTCAACAGGGTCAGAGTCGAAGATTTGGAAACCTAAACAAAATAGGAATAGGATTTTACTCAAGGAAACCTTAGAAATTTAGGTTTGTCACCGGTGAATTAAGGAAACTCAAAACTTTCCTTAAAAAAAAAAACGCGTCAGTCTAAATCTAATCTAATGCTGAAACCTTGAAATTACCTTCAGTTTACAGCTCTACATCACTGTCGAGAGTCGAGAGTCGAGATGCACATAAAAACGACTTACTGTTGGCTGGATTATACACAAGAAAATTCTAGATTAAGAGGTTTAATGCTCCGTATTAAATATTAATGTACATCCCTGACCACTTAGAGAACATTAAGGAAACATCCCTGTTCAACATCTTTTCACCAAATATATCACCGCCACTTCTGAAGCGTTGTACACATTTCCTAGAGTGAATTCGATACAGATGATTTAACCAAAACTTTATTACCAGTTACTCTAATTTCTTCATCAAGGCAAAATAATTGCGCATTTTATTTTAATAGAACAAGGCACGATAGGAAAGGAAGCTAAAGGCCAGCTTGAAAAACTTCACTTTTGGACTTTTTACAAGTAAAACTGGCGAATGACGAAAAAACTCGGGAAATAGCAACTTTTTCGATGGCTTGGCCAACGGCTTGATCCGGGTTCTGAGTCTTCAAAACAACCTAGCCTGGGACGTGTCTCTCGCTACACATATGCCCCGCGTTATAAGCAGTGTTACAATCCCTTCAGACATTTTTCCCTTTCTTAGCACATATCTGCCCGACATCGCATGCAAGCTTCACGTGCAAACAATGCGCATCAGCGGTTTTCGACTAACAAAAGGAGGACATATCTCTGAGGGTCATACCATTATACGATAGCCTAAGCATTCGCAGAGTGTTAGCATTAATGAGGAGATGCAAGACTGAATGAACCAACCCTTTTCCGTCAACAAAAAAAAGATGCAAGACAATTTCATAAACTCCTGAACATTAAACTCAACAAAATACCAATATGGTTCTAGCATTGTTATAGAGATTATGTTCATGTCAACATAACCCGCTAGTTCGAATTGATATTTCCGCATTTCTGCTTGTCAAAAACTGCCTAAGTGCAATTTTTACAATTAGCAATGAAAATGTATTTGTTTCAAGCAACTTTACCACCACCTTTACAAAAACTCTAGGATTTTTATATTCCAAGAACCATTTCTTACCATGTTCCAAGGCACAAAAATGTCTAAAATATTCTCTTACTAACTGTGCAAAAGCTCTTGAAACCTTCAAAATTCCAACACCCTTTAAACAGATTGTTTGCTGCTATCTTCAGAAACTTACTGCTATCGGCAAATTTCCTAGTCTGTACAAAGTCAAAATATCTTCACACTATGGCCAATAGACCCAATGTTGTTTAATAGTGTCCATGGAAACTCAAATCAAGGAATCGGCGACCAGCTTACGCAGCATCAATGTTCCATCAAAATTCATCAGAGGATAAAGCCTCATCAGCTCATTCAACTGCCAAAGAGCACGAACAACTAAATAACAATGTTGATGGGTTAAAGGCCGGCAAAAAGATTACAGATTGAGAAACAATAGTCTAGTTTTTAATTGTAATAATGTCACTCTCACATTTTGAAACACTAGCTTTTTTGTTCAACAACTCTTATATGAACAAATATTACGAAATGCGTATGCTTATGAAGAAGTTTTTTGTGATACAAGTTCCATTATTATCCTCCAAAACATATTTTTTTTAAAAACTAAAAAGTCAAACAACCTTTTCGAAATCAAAAGTCATAACTGAAAACAAAGGGAGTAGTAACTGACCTCCTCGTGTGGCATCACATTGAAACCGAACTTGTTTATCCACAGTGATCTTGTCTCGTCAGCAGCTGGTAGCAGAAGGTTCTTTACACCCAAAGCTTTGATAAAACTCTCAAGACAAGAATACAGGCATTGAAAATAACCCTGCGATGTTTGCAATAGAAAGTTCACAACCACACGATTATATAGGCATTTTAGGCATATGCTGAGGATGACTCCAACACAGTTAGAACTTAAATGTAGCAGGTTAGAATCTCATATTTTGATTAAAGAGGACCACCAATTAATCTTCCCATTGCATATTGCTATAAATGGTATCGGCGTATCTCCCAGGCCTTTTCAAGAATTTCACACATCGCTAAGAGTGTAAAACAAGAATTGTCAAGCAACAGCAAGTGAAACAGTGCTTACCTTTCCTTCACAGTCCTTACTGGTTGCAACTAATGGGATTTCTGCTACTTCCTTAGAAAACACACGAAAAACACCAGCTGACACAATGGTTGAGCTGCAGAGCAAGGTAAATATCACAACTCTGAATTTTCAGGATTAGAAGAAAAGTCGTGATTTAGAGAGAAAAAAATGGCAAGGTGATTCTCACTTGACACTAAGTTCTACACAATACATGCCCCCAAATTCTTTTTCCTTCAAATTCCTCCTGTACAAAGCAAATCATAGTTGCTGAATCAGTCAATTATGTTTTTTTCTATGAAGAGTGGAAAATTTGCAAACAAGAAAAGAAAAGAAAACTCACCCGTACACCATGTGAGGAATAAGATCTTGCTTATTTGCACCATACAGAATAGGATCAAATTGTTCCTTTACATCAAAGAAACAAAGTAAAAAGCAATCAGATTCAAAAGCCAGAACAGCCCCACAAAATACCATTAGTCCATTACTGATCAACTTGATCACAAAAATCAACGAAATCTCCCAACTTTAAGGAGAGTTTTTAGTCCTCACAGTGGTGGGCGCATGATTTGGTTGAAGGGGGGCACTTTTTTTTAATAAATTTTCATCCATATTAAGAAGAATTATGTTTTGAAATTTTTTGGACTAACTAATGTTCTATAAAGTACATATATGGAAAAACAACAGGTCCGTTGCATAATTTTTTTCTTTAATAAACAATGTTTTATTTTGAATTTTTTTCTAGAAAATGCACTTTGTAGTTATTAAATGTTGAAGTATCTCTTATCAAAAGATAGTAACACAATTTACTACTTAATTGAACATAAAAAAACAAGTGGTTCAATGGTTGAGAGGTCTAGGGATCAAATTGTATTTCACCTAATTTTTGACTGTAGATTAGGAAAACTATAGCAAGTAAATGACATGGGTTAAGGCCCAAATCACAAAAAAAAATGTTTAACTACATTTCCAGGTATAATAAATTAAACCTTGAACCCTTCACTTATTAGCTTATTGTGGATTTATGATACTAATACATATTTATATCCAGAAAGTGCCCCCAACTCCCTAAATCCGCCCGTCTCCCTTAGTTCTCACATTATGGACCTTCTTGTAAAAAAAAAAATATGTAGCATCAATCTACAGGTGAAGAGACAAGGAAAGGAGAAAAACTCACATGGAAGACAGAAACAGCCTTAGAAAACAGTGGTTGAGTCTCGTCAAAAGAGGACTTTCTCCCATGTAAGACCCGCCATCTTATATCAAGATTACCCCGGTTAGGATCTTCTTCAGCGAGCTTTTTCTTTATAACATGAACAAGATCATCTGGAAGCTTTTGGTGACCCTGTTCTAACAGCTCTTTTAGAGCACAATTAACTCTATGACAATCACAGGAACAAAACCAATCCCCTACAGGCAACTCCTGCAGCAAAAATATCATAATGTCTTCAATGACAAAAATACTAAGCAGGGGAGCTGATACCATTTGGAAGTACAAGTGCAAAACCATTAAATCAGAGGAAGAGCAATATATAAACCTTCAAGTCCTCCATGCCATGCTCTCTCAAACAGCCCACATGATATTCTTTCTCACACTGAAAACACAAGTGACTCATTTGGATGCCGATTGCTGATATAACTAATCTCGAAAGAGGAAATGAGAAAAGTACCTGATCACAAATGATGACAGTTCGAGGACCAAATTCTGAGCTACCAAAGTCTTGGATTCTGCGTATGAAATAAAATTATGTTTTCACTAATGTTTCAACTTTCTACATGTATGACATTTGAAATTGTACACGCTAGTATAAACTTAAACATAGTGAACTTAAATTAATCCAGGTGCAGGATTAGACTATTGTTTGAATTAAATACTAGGATTGAAAGAACTCAAAGCAGTTATATTTGCTTCAACTTTTTATCCTTCACCATGCCGGCATGTCAGATCGTAAACTTCTTCAAGCAGAATACATTAACAGGTCCGCCGTCTGACATATTATGAAGTATGAACCATGATAGCTTCAGTTCACACCCAGGTACTCCGTATAAGTAAAAAGAAGCAAGCTTCAACTTAGATAAATTTTAAAGTTCCAACCCTGATTGAAAGTCAAAACCCGGGAACTATAGAGAAATAACAAAGAATTGAGGCTATTACCTGCATAGTGCACAGCCACCATCTTGAGTATCAAGGATTTTCACAATTCGGATGCAGCGATTAGCTATCTGCTCCATGGGATCAACTCCAGGAATCCGACCAGCAGCAATAGCATTAGGATTCTGCGCAGCAAACCTCTCCATTTGTAAGTTGCCGTCACACAACTTACAGTACCATTTATCTTCTGGGATGCTTGGAAGGGAAACACAATCTGTTTTTGTAAGGAACACATAAGTACATTATTATTACTGACAACAGTAATTCTTGTGTGAGACAGTCCCTCCGTATAAAAGACATTCATTTATCGATAGCAATAAATGAGTGCTTTTTATTCAAAAGGACCATATCAGAGTGTCAAACGTCTTATTCTATAATTTGTGTATTGATAGTATTCTTGGTTAATTATTACACCCAGAAGCATTTTCATTAATTGCCAAATAGAGTATCACAGAAACATACACCTTATGTTATACAGTTCCTCCGAATGCCAGTCTTTCAGGTAATCACCATACACTTCACTAAGTCATCAAAGTTTATCAAGTACTCAACAACCTTGATACCGAATACCGATTTAACCAATAATGTTTTCTTGAAAGAAAAGAACCTATAAATCATAAGAACTGAATAATGGAAAGATCACAACAAAAGCCACATGACACACAATGGAAGCCCAACAAAGGATAGAGAACCCCAACTTTGATTTGAGCAAAAAGATATCACAACACCCAGCAGGAACAATGACTCATCTGCTCATCATCTCAAATGGAAGAATCTCCCATTCCATAGCACATCGATTCAATCTCCGAAGCTAGACATTTGATAAAAGAGGTCCAAAGMGACTATTTCGGGACATCATAATAAATATTATCTGTAACTGGTCTCTAACCAATTAACCATGGCTGAAAATAAATATAATTTACTTTTTTATTTTTTAAGGAACAAGAGTGTACGCAGGCAAGTGGCAATATAAATATAATATAATTTTTTCTTTTTAAGGAACAAGCGTGTGCGCAGGCAAGTGGCCCTAGTAGGCCACAGTGCCAGACTTGACGTGATTAGCACCATCCACGATGACTATATATATACCTTGGAAGCTGAAATACTATGTTGGTATTGTTGGAAAGTTGGAAATCTGTATTGATCTTCCCTAGTTCTGGAAAAGTACAAGGCCGAAGAAGTCACTAATGGTAAGGCCAATTTAAGGTACAAACCTCATCTCTGACCTTATGATTCAATAGTATTGGTAAATGACTTTTCGTCCACATGTAAAAGGTGATGGGCAACCTGAATTCTCTACTGAACTACTTAGAAGAGGAAAAGGAAGAAGCCAAGTGACATAACAAATGGCAAACAGAAAAAGTTATGAAGCAGGGAATCATAGGAAGTTTTCATCCACATTCCTTCCTGATCTTTCTTAAGTTCTTCCTAGCCTCTCATCTTAATAATCAGATCCATCCAGCTTAGTATAAACACAACTAGGCCAACAACCTGACAGCTAGTATGTACCGCCAAAATGACACATCAAAAAAGACAACGTCAATGTACAAAATTTGACTTTACCTAAGTGGAATGCCCTTGGGCAACCATCACAACATAGTAGCTCCCCATCACCTTGACAGACACTACAAAGATCGTCATTCTCATCTGTTGAAACCCCACATTCTTTCGATAGTTTGACTGATATTTCATGGAGGGAAATGCCATTTGATGTGTATATTTGAAGATAGCTGTCAAATATGTCGTAAGAAAAATCAATGTTATAAACTGGTACATTAAGAACAACTAGCACAATATCATAACGCATATTATTCCCCATGCAGAAATGTAAGTTTTTGGTTAAGTATCCTATGACCCGAGTTCTAATCTACCTTGAAATGTAAACTTGTAGGTTCATTATTGTATCTTCCATATAAAACAATAACAAAGATTCCCAGCTTTTAAGATTCCAAACTCCTGCTTTGAAGTATAAATCAATGTTTACCACGACAAAGATCTCAAAGAATATAAGAAAAAATAAAACAAAATAAATTAAATAACCTTAATGAGTAACTATCCATTTCAGTTACCACAGCCATACAGCACAAGCAATCACAATAGAATCAAAGGTCCTTCAATCTTACAAAAATGAGCATAGCTAGTTGGTTGGCAGAGCAATGCTATGGATAACTCGACAAATGAGATTGTACGGTCCCAACAAAATGTCAATCAGTATAGATGGGGCAGTCGCAGCAGTAAGTGGATTGTACATCCGATGTACTACCACCAATTGTATAGTTTCTGAGCATTATAATAAAATTTATGAGTTTTGTTTTAAAAATTATAAGATTTACTATAAAGTTTCTGACTTCATTCACTTAAACATTAAACTCAAAAAGTTACGATAAAACTCAAAAACATTACATATAAGCTTAGTTAAATTTAAGTTTTGACGGAAAAAAATTAAAATCTAACTTATAAATTTTACTAAGCTCATAAAAAATACACACATGCTCAAAAGCAAATAAATTTTGAGGTAATAAGCTCAGAAAATATACATATATGCTCAAAAACAAATAAAATCTGAGGTAGTACATCTGATGTACGTTCTTTTTTCTCCAGTCGCAGGCATTTCTCAATTGTTTGTTACTTCATATGTGAATGTATGAGTATTACAATAACATCTATTCCCTATATCCATCCTATTGTACTCATTTGCCTTTAATAATGTAGACTTTGACCGACATTTCTCAGAATATACCATACTACCATAGTTACAACTTTTACAAAATGATAATGTGAAAATAGTTGTTTGACAAAGTTTACATTGTAGCTCTCTACATATGTTCGGAAAACCCTTATGGTTAAAGTTGATAACCAAAGTCAAATGGCATCGATTAATTTAAGATAGAGGTAGTATATCATTCCAGATAAAGAAAATGAGATCTAGTTGAACTTGATTGTAGTACTCACGGTTTCCTACGAGAAGCCCACCCAGCATGCGACTCGAATTGTGAAGGGCTAACCTGCCCATAAGTTTAAAAGAAATTTAAGTACAGCGGAACTCATCCAAGTACGTAAATCGAAAAAAACAAAAGGAGACTATACCACTTCGTTGCAGCAGCCACAACAGATGCCAGACCCTTTCTTAAACCCAGAAAGGAGCTTCTGCAAAACAACATAGATCATCTCAACAAAGCTCATACATGCGAAAACCATCATTTATAAATCATCAGGCTCTGGCAAATTGTTCATACCTTTCCCTGTGCATAGTATCCTAATTCTGTTCCATCAGGCAAAACGTCATCCTGGAAAACCAACTTATGCAATCTCAAATCCCTAGCAGAAACAAAGCAATAGCAGACGACGCAGGGGATATGCATTAAAAACTATCAAAATAAGAGCATGAAGGGCAGAAACAGCGAACAAACAGGAAATACTCACTTTCGTGTAATTTTCCCCTGACTTTTGGCTGAAAATGAGTTTGACTTTGGAGCAGTATTACATGCTCTTTGAAGAGATACATGTTTTACAGATCTGGAGAGCATTCAGAACATTAAAATTCAAAAGCAGAACACATATAGATGGGAAACAAGAAAGAGAAATATCTGCAGTATAGATGTATTTAAGGATCTTGTTCAAGTACATTCATTCAATCTTACAATCTATAGTCCAAACTCTAAAAATCTGATAACTAATCAAGCAGAACAGAACATATTAAAACCTAAGCCAGGTAAATCCATAATAACCACTGCATATTATGAAAACGGCAATGCCAAGGCAGTCAAAGACTAACTGTTTGATGTCTCAGAATTCATATCTGTGTTAAGGAAGTGCGTCGATCTACCAACATGTCAGAAGATATCAAGAAAACATCGACATTACCACATTGCATCTGATAACTTATATGGAGTACTTCAGATTAGAAAGAGCCAAAAGGTTTTGAGTCGTTTTGCCTTATTGATCATAAACCATGACCAAAGAATAGTAAGCCTTTGGCCCCACCAGGAATGTAAATGTCATAAGAAATCAAAGCACTGTAATATTTCAGCAAATGATAAAACTTCCAAGTACTCCGTAAATGTTTTCATGTTACACACCTGTCAGTATGTTCCCTAGTATCGGTAGTCTGCCTAGGCGTTTTCTGAGACACATCCGCTTCAGAGCATGAAAGACAAAGCATCGTCATCCTGTCCGTACTAGCATCAGAAATCGGTTCTGGTAAAACGAAAATAAAGCCAGAATACTTTTAACACTTTTATCATCATAAACTAGCTACTGGAAACAAGAAAAGAACACAAAATCTACCTCTGCATCTACGACAGAATGCAGATGTCTGCGCAGGAGAAGAGCTGATTGCGGCACGGATAGTAGCCGTAACATGATCCAGTTTAGCATGCTTGCAGGCATTTAAGAGATCTCGGAGGGTATTCTGATTTTCTAAATATATGTAATCAGCTGGACGTTTGTTGGCACTTCCTGCATGCAGTTCAAACTGAGTCGGACTAATGATCTGCAAGCAAAATTCAAACAGCGCCAACAAGGAGAATGAGAAGTTAAATCTAAAATGTCTCAACTACACTACACAATAGACATGACATCAGTGAGTCCTTTATGAAACGCTCTCACATGTGAGACCAACCCATCGACCCAAACTATTATGTAATCGACATATAGCTATAAAGATGACGAGTTGGTCTTTAATGTGAATAGAAAAACTATTGACACGACATGGAATACCAAATCTAGCAAATCATAAGAGTTTTGGGGGTGGGATACCCGGTATGGGTCCCAACCAGCAGCCATTGATAAAGCAGCGAGGTAACGAGAAATGTCTCGTTCATGATGTCTGATATAAGAAAAGCAGCAAACGATCCGAGAAACTTACTTGGACACCCTTGCATTCGTCACAGGAACACAAAATGCCAGCCCCTTTTATCACTCCAGCTAGCCCCTTGTTAGACTGTCCACTCTGTATAACCAAAATATTTGAAAAAAATTTAAAAATAAATCAACTAATTCATCTAATAATCACTCTTGTATTTAGCCATTGCAACAATGCATTAAAACAATTATGAAATAAGCATTATACATGAAATATGAGTATTATATGTGTACAATACAAGGTTAAGAGTGCGTCTTGGGTCATACGGAAACAGTCTCTTTGTGTTGGAAACTCTCTTTGTGTTGGAAACACAAAGGGAAAGATTGTGTACATCCGACCCCCTTTACCCCGCAATTTGCGGGAGCCATTGAGACCGTGGGTAATGTTATTGTTGTTGTATATGTGTACAATACAACAGTTCCATTCAATTAAAATCTGAATTGAGTATATTGAAGTTGAGATGTCATGAATACGGCAATCTAATAGTCAATGCTACACTTTTCACGATTATCAAGTTTTTGCCACTATTAAATATGGCTTTACAATAATACTCTTTTTTATCCAAACTAAAGGTAGACCTACTTTTTAGAGTGTGTCCATGTTACCTTTTGTTTGGATGGGAGAGATTTTGTAGTAGAACTCAAAATCGCAATTCCAAACAATCAACTAGTCTATTACTACCTACTCCCCGGTCGTCACTAAAGAATAACACAAATTCTTATTTAAGATGAAAGTAGACTACTTTAAAAGAATAAAGATTTAGCAAATTAAGAATATTATTCTCTTTGTCACTCTGCCCCCTGTGACGATTCATGAAACATCAATGAACTATGCACACTAAAACCAAATTTTCTTTTTCTTACCAATGACGATTATTTCTTGCCATTTTAAATTTTTAAGGTCAAACTTTAATAATAAATATGTTATAAATTATTATAATCTAAAATACAAAATTAACATATCCCAAGGTGACCCAACCCAACTGTCAAAATCAAGCAGCGAGAAGCCGAGAATGACCCGTTCAAAATTGACCTAACTCGGACTCAAAATTACAATCCCAAGTTGATCTAAAACCCAAAAATAATCTCAACTGAAATGAGCCAACCCAAATGACCCCAATAGAACCCGAATTGACCGATTTGAATTTTGAAACAAACTCCTTTATATTTCTGACCCATACAGACCCAAAACCACCCCATGCAAAATGGCTAGATAAGTGTCACTAGAAGATGGTCCAATTCTAAATGACCTGTCCCGAACCCGAAACATAAGACCCATATGTCCACATCTTGGCACTCGACATTTCTTTAACAAAATAAATTCAAAATAAAAAGAGACACATAAGTTCAGAGAAATTACAATAAAAATCTCGAAAACCATGTAAAATAAAAAAAAAAAAAGAAAAAAAATACGTCTCATAATTTTGATGAGTTTTAAAAAATAAATAAAATAGAATTTATTTCATCAAAATTTATACCTTACACCCACGAATGTAACGAACATTCAACCCCTCCAACAACCCAGTTTCAAGCAACTCCTTCAATTTACTTGGCACACCCTTCACTTCACCATCAGTCCCACCATCTCCGTCACCGTCACCGTCAGTCAATTTACCATCTCTCCTCGTCATACTCTCCACCACACCAACACCGTCTTCAACCGTCAAATCCACCACGTCACTCTTCGCCTGCTCTTCCACGTCACTATCCCCCAACACTATCACCGTTCTCCTCTTCGCCTCCTCATTGTCTGACTCGCCAACTCGCTTCCTAACTCGGAGTCTACTCAGTGAGCCAGATGACTCGTACTGTGACTGTTGCGCGAACTTGAACTCGCGTTTCAGACCTGGCCTTACATTTGACAGTACCTTGTAGGCTTCACTACTTTCTCCTCCTTCACCCGCCATTGAAATCAATTAATTGCAGAAATTGGGGAAATTGTATGAGATTATAAACCCTAGGAGAGAGAATGTATATAAATTGAATTAAGGTATATGACGGAAATGTTATTGAAGATTATACTGTATTTCTTAGGAAGCAAGGCTATTGATTTTGGGAAGAAGAAGAAGAAGATGATGATTTTTATTTTATTTTTCTATTAATTCTGGGGTTTATATACAGGGATGAATTATTGGGACTGAATTTACTATTATACCCTTGAAGTAGGGGAGAAAGTATGGGAAAGAGGAGGAAATGGGAGGAGAATACGGTAATTTAAAGCAATTTTGGGGGTCATGTTTTTGCTTAATGATTATTGGGTGGGTTTTAATAAATTTTATTTTTTTTATTTTGAGGGTGAAACGCTTTGTGTATTGTGCATTTGTGCGCGCAAGAGACTGTAGTCACTGAACCAATTGCATGAGTTGGGAAAATTACTAGGATATACCTATTTTTCTGGCTTTGTCGATGATTCGAACCCGTGATTTACTTGTTATTAATTTTTAAGTAGGCCTCGTATGTGGTTAAGCACTTTGTTATTTAACTCGATAAAGAATTGGATCAACTATTTGAGATGAACCAAAGGAAATAAGGACAATAAAAATAGGGTATAGGAAGGAATGTCGGGAGATAACATGAAAATTAATAAAAACATTTGGAAAAATATGTATATCAAATGGAAAGAGATAACGCTTGATCCGAACATGATTTAGATACATTTGGAGGGTGATTAAATGGCAGAAACAAATCATGTTTGATTTTCTGCAGTTTGAAAAAAGTACGTTACTAAAACTGTTTCATTAAATGTCGGGAAACAGATAACTCGTGAATACTTTTTCTTTAAACGTATATTTCACGTATAACATGCTGACTTGTTGACCTAACAACACTCCCCGCGCACGTCTTGTTTATGTTTTTGTAGAAGACTTAGGGGTCGTTTGGTTCGCAACCGAAATTGGAGTTCCAAGGAAGTACCAATTCACATGTTTTTGCAATTGACATGAAATGGGGAAATTTTGTTTGGTTGGAATGTGGGAAGTGAATTCCATAGGAATTTCCACTTACCTAGGGGGGCTAACTAAGCAATTTCCTCCACTATGGAGGGATTAGAGTTTCTATGAAACTTTAATTCATGGGATTTGGGGTAAACAAACAACCCACTTATTTTGCAAATCACATGAATTACAATTCATGTGTTTTATAAGGGATAACCAAACAACTCCTAATTAGTCATTAATAAACCCAATTGATATTATTCTTCGATGTATTACTTCAAATCGTGAACTTCCAGATATACCCTTGATTTTTCTTTCTTTCTAATTAAATCACAAATACTACTCGCCCTGCCACGGTCATTTGTTTGTCTATTTCATTTTTGGGTGTCTCAGTCAATCGTTGGTCTTTCTATATTAGGATTGCTTGTTATGGGTAATTAGATCGTCCACACTCAATTTAATCCACTTGTCATCGATCTAATAGTAGATCTACTCCTCTTTCCTTAGTATTTGTGCCAAAATCAAAGGCGAACAAATGACCAGGACGGAAAGAGTAACATTTAACTAAAATCAAACACAAAATCAAAAACCGCTTTCAAAACTTCAAATTTCTCATCATTACAACGAATCAACTAATTATCATTGTTGAATTATTAATTATCGTCGATATTATTAATGAAGTACCCCAAACACTTCAATTAAACTTTCGACCAACAATTTAATTGACAAATCAAAACTAACATCAAAATAAACTAATTGGTTTACACGTACAATCCCTATGTCAATTCCACAAAATCAACAAACTATCAACAATCAAACAAACACAGTTCGATCATTGTCCATAAGCAAACGAACTAATAAATTAGCCCCCAAAACTATTTTGCACGATAACCCACTCATTTTTTTGTCGATTAATTGTTCATCAAGAACCAAAACTACATTTGCTTCCATAGCAACCATCTCCAAGCATTGTCGTAAATCTTCTCTTATTCGTAATCTAGGTTTGGACATGGAAACGTCACGCCTAAACCTAGACCTTGGCGTGGATCCTTAACGTCTGATATTAAGTGTACGCGTGCAGCCTAAGCATGGGCGTGGCGGATTCACATCTGAACCTTGGTAGAGACGTGTTGGTTTCACGTATGTTCCTGGGTCTGGATGTGGTGGCTTCATTTTTATTCTCGGGCGGGGACGTGGTGGTTTCACATATGATTATGAATCGTTTACATTTCATTATGAATATTGAATTGATCTTATATGCAATCGTCATATGTTATGCCTATTTCATTCATAAGTTGTCATGTGCCTTAAATAGTTGAACTGTGTCCGTATGATGATGATATCGACCTACCTCTGTACTTGACTACTACCTTAGATCTTCCGCCACAC
>VHZZ01025419.1:6121-16151 GCA_009801015.1 Silene noctiflora | reverse complement strand
TTTTATGATTATTAATAGAATTAGGTGGTAATCGTATCTTTATTATTAATTGTGTTAGGTGACGATTTGAAGTGGAACATTTCTAATTCTTGTTGAACTTGCTAAACGGATTTCGCTGAGCTATGAGGTAGGATAATTTAATCTATTGTTTGAACTATCTCTCAGTTAGTTGTATGTCCTACCATTAATTTTTCACATGGTACCCCACCTTAAATAATTTGCAGACGATAAGTCTACTGTTTCCTCGACATTTCAAAGCTGTTATTTTCGTCCCCTTTCCCTTTCCTGAATACCCCTAATCAAACGCTCCTTCAGAGAGTAAGAGCGGAGAAACACAAATGGACTGAATGCCCCTTCTATACAAGTAAAGTGGACTTCATTATTAATTGGATCTTCTTACGCTTAGTGATCCCAAGGTCTTGCTCATTTCCTTTCTCTGTGCTATCTGGACTCTCTGGTGTTCTCGGAATAATGTTGCCTTGGGGGATAATTTTATCTCTTTAGTGGGTTCAATTCGTATGTATGAGGAAGCCCTTTCTAGAGTGATTTCGGTCAACGGCAACATTTCCAAGCTCTTGGTATCTTTATCTTCCCAGGATGATCTGAATTCTTCTCTTTTGAATCTTAGGCTTGGTAATAGGTGTAAGTTTATTGGCATTGATTATAATTGTGTTCAGACTAACATTTTTGTGGATGCTGCTTGGCGGGAGGATAATAGTACTGGACTCGGGTGGTTCATAAAGTTTGCCGATTCTGGCTCGTATTCATGTTCGAAGAATGGGGTTTTCTCTATCTCACCAGATCAAGCGGAAGCTGCTGATATCTTTGAAGCTCTAAAGTGGGCGTTGAAGGAAAAAAAATCCTCCATGTTACCATCTTCTCTGACTGTTTGCAGGTGCTCATGCAAATCATGGATAGCTCAAAACGCTGTCTAAACACGAGAGTTGTCAACGCTGATATCTTGAATTTTTGTTGTTTATTTCATTGTATTTCTTTCTGTTTTATTTCTAGAAAATTTAACAATATGGCTCATAAACTAGCACAAAAGCTATTATTATGTAAGCTCAATCTTGCCAATTGTAAAAAAAAAAAAACACTTCCAGAAAATTATTTGCTTATTCGTACAATGGTCACTAGATAGTCAATACCGTTTTTATTACCATATAACTGAGTAAACCGACCCAATCTCTAATATGGGTCAAATCTAATTACTCGATCTGAAAAGGGCGCGAAATATAGGCTCAATGCCATCATCATTCCATTCTAGACTGTTCCACCATGACGGCCACCCGACAATTTCCTTCAACCGGCCTTGACAACTGGTGGAGTCGAATGGGAGTGTCCTCAAAGCCGAACACAAAGTCACTGTCATCCGCTCAAGGCAAGGGAAAGGCAAGGGTCTAGGACACAATGCCTTGAGTTGAGGAAGATCAAACAAGATAATGCTGCTTAGTTTGGAGAAGAGAGTGTGATGATTTTCGTAGTTTAAGAGCATTTGATCATCACATATAACTTCTTCCAGCAATTTACAGCCTTGTAAATGAAGGGTCTCGAGGTTCGGGACATGGATAAGCCAACTCATTTCAACCATTGAGCAATTTGTTATAGTGACAGAATGAAGGTTTCGAAAGCCAGTGGAATCATATGCCGAGTCTTGAATCACTGTCATCTGGTTTAAATTCCGACAGTTTCTGATTTCAAGTCTTTCAAGATTTACCATCTGGTCGATAGATGAATATGGTACAATGATTTTCATCATACTTTTGCACCTTTTGAGGTATAAGTTCCTTGTACATCTCCTTAACCTCTCAGAACCCAATAGCTTTGTTACTGATTCAAGTGTTGTTAGTATCAAGCTCAAGTCTTGCAGGTTTTCCGACAGTTGCAGCTCATGTAGTAGCCATTCCTTGCCATTTGACAAGACATTATCGTCAATAACTTCATCTAAAGAGTCATCTGAACAAGTATAGTTCATGCTTAACACTCTAAGATGCAGGAATTTACTAATCACACCTTGAGGAATCATTGTCAGGTCCATCATATAGTTCAGCAACAAATGTCTCATTTTTGTCAGGTTTCTGAATTCTGCAGGTAAACTCTCTACCCTTGTTCTCGACAAATCTAGGTATTGTAAAGTAACCAACATGGTAATTTCCTCGGGTAACTCAGCTAAATCACGGTTATTCGACAGATCAAGCACTCCCAAGACGGGCAGATGAAGGAAGAATCCGGAAGGGAAATGGGTTAATCCGCAATCTCTGACAACTAATGTTCTGAGATCAGGGCAGGTGGGTGAATTACAGATTTTATCAGCCCCGAAAACTGCAATTTTCTCAGCTTGAACCCATTTTGCAATTCTAATAGCATCTATTATTCTGGTCTTATGTTCTACCACTATTTTATCCCCTTCATTAGTATCTTCGTTAGATATCCACAAACCCATATCCCTAATCACAGCATGCATTTTAATGGAGTCTACAGAGACACCGTCTTTATTCGATTCCAACAAGCATGCATTTTTCAGGATTTCAATGAAATCGTTCCCTTGGTGACGAGCCTCATTTATATCATATGGATTGTTTATTAGACCGTCACTGATCCAATACTCTATTAGGGTATCAGTAGGAATATCATAGTTTTCAGGAAAGATTGAGCAGTATAAAAAACATTGCTTGATTGTTTTGTCATTCAAACTGTCATAACTAAACCTCAAAACCTGAAAGACATGATCTCTCATACCTTGAAACTTTGATGGAGAATCCTTCAAAACTTGTACCGCTCTTTTCCAAAGCCGAGGATCCTTTTTCCCTACCATAGCACGTCCTATGGTGATTAAAGCGAGTGGCAAGCCATGACATTCCTCAGAAACAGTCTGCGCAAGATTTCGTATTTCAGGATGAGATTTCAAAGTTTCATCCCCAACCTTGGTATTGAAGAGGATATTGGCTTGGGATTGAGCCAAACAGGTCACTTCGATCCTCGTTTGAGCCTCCATTTGGCTACACACCTCTTGAAACCGCGTTGTAAACACAACCTTGCCCTTGTTCCCATCACTTGAAAGAGGAACTCCTACTTGTGCAAGGTCAATTCGTTCCATCATGTCATCAAGAAGCAAAACAAACTTCTTCCCTTTCAAAAACTTGTAAATTGAGGCAGCCTTTTCATGTTCTGTTTTCCTATGCCAATTTGCATCCTTCAAATTCACCCTATTGTGGATGATTTCCTGCATCTCATCCACCTTAGTTTGTTTCGACATCACGACCCAAATTGCCAACTTAAAATCATGATTTCGATGAACAAACTCGTTATTGATTTTCGTCAAGAGGGTAGTTTTTCCGACACCACCTAAGCCATACAACCCAATGACACTGACTTTTTCATCAATTATACCCTCCCATACATCCCTAAAGATCAATTCCAACCCCACAACATTTTCCAAGGGCCTTTCCTCAGCCAAATCATAGGGTAACTCATCAGCCACAACTTCAAAACATCCCTTAGACGATTCTTCCTTCACCTTAACAAGCGCCCTCTCAACTCTTCCTCCAACCCGATGGCTTGAACCAATGTTCTTAGGACACCGGCCCCACAAACACTTGCTTTGCACTTCTCGCTCACCCCTTTCAATGATCCGACTAGCTTCTTTCTCTAAGATTTCGGACCTTTGAAGCCATCCTTCAACTTGCTTTCGGGTACGCACCACTTGGTGTTGCTCAGCTAGCTCAATTCTCCTCTTAACATCTTCGTTTAAGTCCCTCAGTTCTTCCGTTGCACATCGCAAAGACTGCAGATTGTTTTCAAGCTCGCCGACAAGAGTTACATGGGGAGAAACACAGTCCCACAAACAGTTTATGACTTGCAAAATGGATGCAACGAAATCTAAAGCTCCCATAAGAAGCAATGTTTATTTAATAAAATCACACTGAAAAGTGATCCAGTGGTTGTTAATTAACCAAAATATGATTATGATTCATAACATATTAGTCAAGTAACTAAGAGATGACTTTGACTTGAGCCTTTAAAAAGGAGCAAATAAGACTAGCTCTAGTCACCTTAGCCCCACCTGCTTTGAAATTAACACAGCTCAATATCATATGTTCCCATCGGAATTTCTCGGAAATAATTGGGTCGCAAATCTCCCATCTTATGATTATCACAAATTTTCATTTAAAAAATTAAATTAATTAGCAGCTGTGGAACATCATAATATAAGAAAAATAAGATCATCACCGGGTTAACTAAAGTTTTTAAGGTACGTTTCTAATAAGCATGGTATTAACCTTAGGTCTAACTATGTCGAAAAGATCATTATTGTTCCAATTCAACACTAAAACCTACGGAGTAACAAACAAGAAAAGAACACGGAATCAAAAAGAAATGTATCTGTTATGCGAGAGGTTTCACAATAAGCATATTTGTGATGCTGTCTAATGTAAGAATTAGCGCAAATTTGAGACTGAGCATCGAAACCGAAAATCCAGGACTTACCCTTCATAACTACCAGTGTGAATTCGACCTGAACTTGTCGTTAAATAGGGGAAACAACGATGAATTAATGTTGCATCATTCCTGATGAATTGTTGAGACTATCAACACAAAAAAATCAAAGACCTTCAATTATATTAGCATTTGTTACACAATTAATTTTGCCAATCCAACCATCAAACTTTTTTTCCATACAACATAAAAGAAGATCGATACCACAATCGACTACAAATCCGCTTAAGTAATCAGTACAGTAGAGCTTCTGAATACACCTAATCAAAGAAAGTGAACTATGACGATTCTGCTTTTCCATCACGAATTGGAAGATAAACACCTTCGGCTGCTAGCCAA
The DNA here is from genome assembly GCA_009801015.1 of Silene noctiflora. Taxonomy (NCBI): domain Eukaryota; kingdom Viridiplantae; phylum Streptophyta; class Magnoliopsida; order Caryophyllales; family Caryophyllaceae; genus Silene; species Silene noctiflora. The sequence continues at coordinate 11,315 of VHZZ01025419.1, read as the reverse complement.
ACGTTGTCCCGTCCTTTTTCTTTAACACCGCAAACCTGCATAGAATTTGTTATGTCATATACTACCCAAATCATACATAATTACATGCGGCGGTCCTATGTCAAACCAACCCATTAGGTCAATAATAAAGTGAGCAATAACGATTTCAGTTAGACTCACATGTGACCGTTTCTTACAAGACTCAAACAAGTGAAAAAAAGTAGAAATTAAGGATGAACTTGTGTCGGGAGTGGGAAACAAATGTTTCATGGGGTCCAACTGTCCATACCCATGAAATCTCAAGAATCCATAACAATTAGGTTGATAAATAAAGTAACACCTTAGTACAGGTTGATAGAGAAAGGCGTGACCATATAGTATAAGGCAGCTTGAAATCTCAGGTGATTAGCCTAAAAACTATGGTTACTAAAAACTTCCAAGAAAAAAGTGCTTGTTAGGTTGCACACGAGAAGTAGAATGACCTTAATATAGGTTGACAAATAAAGGAATTACCATAGTATAAGGCAATCTGAAATCTTAAGTGAATAGCCTAAAGACTATGGTTACAAAACTGAACTTCAAGGAGTAAAGTGCTGTTTTGGTTGCACATGAGATTTAGAAGTTCCCATGAATTAGTGGTTGATCAAGGGAGTAGAACTTCTGTACAACCATAGAGAAGTCTCTCTTATGCACCACGCTTATGTAAACAACTTCCTCCATTTCGTACAATACATGAGTTATTGGGGAACTACAACATTGTCAACCAAAAGCTAGGGAATTTGCCACTTCCTAGGTGGGACAACAGCTTACAATTAAGTAGAACATATATTTTTATGACGTTTGACAAGAAAAGAATAGGTAAAAAGAAATCACAAACCAGCTATTAGTCTACTACTACTATTACTACATACTTAGGTAGGCGTATGGCCAACAACAGCAATAACAATGATAGACACAACTTGGCTTTAGTCAACTTTCAAAACAATGGTTCAGAAAAAGGTACTCCCTCCGTCCCGGTCATTTGTTGTCCTTTGATTTTGGCACAAAGACCAAGGAAAGAGGAGAGAGCCAATTATAACATGACAAGTGGACTAAATTGAAGATGAAAGATCAAATTACTCATCAAATACAATCCTAAAATAGAAAGGACAACAAATGACTGAGACACCTAAAAATGGAAAAGGACAACAAATGACCGGGACGGAGGGAGTATATTTTAAGCATATGGACATTTTTATTGAGAAAGCCAACACTAGCCCAAATCAAGACCAGAGAAAGAAGGCAAGGTTCAAACTGCAGGTAAACCGGAGAAAGATATTAATCATAGTGACAATTTGGTCAAGTGTTCTTTACTGCAACAATCAAATTTTCAAATGCGGTCTACATTGGCTGATAGCAGTGGTGTAAAGCGCTACAAGGGAAGGACGGACTCCAGATTTCTTACCTCTTGTTGACCACCAGCTATACGTTGATACTTCTTGTCATGACTATGCAAATACCCACCAGTGTCCACATGTTGAAGTCTGACCCTCTGATCTTGCTTCCAGACGTTTCCTTTTCCCTCTATTTCTAGCCTATAGAACATAAGGGTTGATAGCTCATCAACAAACAAGTATTGAATTATTGTCTGAAATCAATAAAATTGTTCAAGTTCAAGTCTTACTTCCAATAATCTCCAGTATCAGAATTATCTTCTCCTCCGAAACAGCTAACCTATATTAACGGTCAGAAAAAAAAATTACAGTTAAGAGTATTCTGATATACATCAAATAACGGATTTTCACTAGATATGTATTTTGGAAACTTTTAGTGAAATACCACTGCCTTTATAGCATAGCACCAGTAGTAATTGCTACACTCACATAGCAAAGTGAAAACATAATTTTATGAGACAGGCTATGTTCAAGTGCATCACTGTGATGAGAAATATGACCTCGGGTTACAGTTTAGATGTGTTTGTCATGTACATGGAGCTATCAAGGGTGTACTGGAGTGCCCAAACCCTCCACCTCAGGCACTTCTATGGAGGCAGTGAGGTGAAGTTGATGACACATACACTGATTTAACGGCAACAGAAAAGCTTCATTAACACCATGCAAACGATAATTATCAATTAATTATGAAGTGAAGATCAACTAAAAAAAACTAAAAAATTCTACTACGAAACTCACAATACCATGCAAAGATTTGGCGCGATTGAAACAACTCCCATAAAAAATTAGTAACTCACAATGTTATCAACATAAGCGCACCACTTGGATCACTACAAATCCAACATAGGGCTGTAGAGCTTATTGTGCATGGAAGTATATTTTATTGGCTAGAAGAACAATTATTGATAGATACAAGTGAAACACAATCCATATCATGTAGCATTGCCTACCTCCAAGTTACCCGAAATAGGGGATGCATGCAGGTGGCTGTGTAACCATTTACGAGTCTTCATGTGTTGTAAGCGAACAACTGCTCCACTTTTGATAGAGTCCCCTTGTTTTGCAGATGTTTCGTGTACAGGCTTCACAACCTAGTTATAAAAGAAAAGGATGATTCAACGTTCACTTGGAAAAATCACATCTACAAAAGCCATATATACAGAAAATGCTAGGAAAACATGCAATTACCCAGTAGCTATTGGAATCATCAACATTAGGGAAACCGGTCACTGATTGCTGACCACTTCCAGAACCATACGGCACGTCATGTGAGTGCAGCCTGTATTTCGTCCTCTCATGCATCAGTTTGATGACTGATCCATATGTAACCTACAAAAATACACAAGAGCACATGTCAACGAAGGGATAATTCTTGGTGATGGACCAGTTTTAAAGGCGAGTTGAAAACTAAGTCAAGCTTTCAAATTAATAAAAGCAACAAACATTAGCCCTATAACCAGCTTCTCGAACTATACAAGATTACAAGGAGGAAAGCCAATAATGTTAATAAAATCTGAGCTTCACATCCGTGCTCACGAGAATAAGAACTACTTCACGTTATAATCCTACAATAAAATGGTGATACTAATTCTCACAGACTTGTCGAACATGGAGAAACAAATCAAATAATTGTGTGTAGTCGATAAACAAAAAAGTACAAAAATTGCATCTAGATTGTCTATACTTGCCAAAATTAAGTTCATCAAGTCCCATTAGAAACCACATCAACTTCTTTCTCGTCATGTTCTAGCTAGGGGCACAATGATACATACATAAGACACATAAAATTTTGGGAGGTATGAAACTGACATTCAATTAGTCTAACTCCGATCTTACAGTTATCCAAACCTCGACTGCAGAAATGAATAACTCCCTATCCCTCATGTAGTCAAAATTGAAGAAACAAAATTAAAATCGCCAACAACTCACATATCTCTAAGCTTCTCTTAGTTCTCTAATAACCTTGAATTCTAACAAACCACGTTTCGGAATCCAATTGCTACATTAATCCGTTTCCTATTTTTTTCACCTCTACACTTGCCTATCAACATCAGGTATTACAAAACAAAAGCCAATCCATGAACAATAACATGATAATTCGATAAAATCAAGTAAACGATTGATCATTACACAATTCTCCAATAGATTCGATCGAAATATCAAGACCGACCGTCGAATCAAAATGTGAACCGTATATTATACTATTCCCTAATTTCTCATCTGTAGACTTCCTATTAACATCAAATATTACAAAGAAAAAAAGGCAATCATTCCCTAATTACGAAGATAATACGATAGAATCAACCAAATGATTGATGATCACACAGCTTTGAAATCGATCGCAAGATCAAATCATCAGTTACACCACATTACGAACACAATTACTTAAAATCGAATAAAAAATCAAGTGATGATACCTCGACGCCTTCAGGAGCGGCAGAAACGGAAGTATAAGCAGAGAAATCAGAATCAAGAGAGAGAAAGAGGAAAATAGCGAGGGCGAAGAAGGAAGCAGCCATGATTAAAAGCAATAAAATAAACCAAGTCTTCTGCCAAAAAGGTAAGTTTGAATCCGACGGAAATTTCTCCCGGTATACTATTCGGGTGGGCTTTATCGACTCAGACGGCGGTTGTACGGCGGAGGATTTTCTCTTGGTGAGAGATTGAGAGGGGGTGGTTGGTGGCGCCACGGTGGTCGAATTTGTTACCGCCGGACTATTTTCCGGCGTGTTAAGGTCGTCGGAGCTTTCAATTTTAAGGTGAGTCGTGATGTGAATAAAGTGTGGGTCGTGTGAGAATAGAGATGAGTGTGTTATTGAATTTTGTTTTGTTGAGGAAACACGTTTGTTAGGGAATGGTTGGCCAATTGGAAGTGTCCATGTTGGAAAGGTTTCATGGCTTGGACCAATAATATGTTTTCAACCAATTTTACTTTTCAACATCAACGAAAAAATCATTTTTCAACATAAATTATACGTAGTAGTACGGGGTAGTTTAAAATGGATAAATAAGGTGTCGTTTGGTTGCCCTTTGGAATACAACTTCAGTGAAATATCGAATTCATGGGAATTAAGCTCACACATGAAATTCACGTGAATTAACTAAATTCGTTTGGTTGTCGTAGTAGGAATTCAATTACACCGTAGTTTGCAATTACCTAGGAGAGGCTAGGTAATCCAACTCCTCAGGAGTTGAAAACTCATTGAAAAATTAAATGCCTACATTATGGCAAAAAAAAATGAGCAACCAAACAAGTTCCCATTTTGTAATTTATGAGATTTTTCAACTCACATGATTTATACGGGCAACCAAACGGGGCCTAAGAAAATAATTCATATTGGTATGAGGCCGTCATTATAAATGTTAAAAACTTTTTTAAGGTCACATGATTTATAAGGGCAACCAAACTTTTTTAAGGCTGGTAAGGAGTGTGATTATTCATACTCTTTTCCATATCACTCTGGTAATAAGTTCTTAATACTGCATCCGTCTTTTGATAAAGTTCTAACAATGGGATTGACTATTTAATCATAGTATAACTTATTTACACATTTGGCATGTTCAACTAATTAAGGACGTGGTTTAAAAAAACCATAAGGTTAACAATTGGACTTAGGGACAGTTAATGACTATTTTGTTGGATAATATTTAAAGTTTTAAGGGTAATAAAGTAATGATCCCACAATTAAGTTATTTAAGACGGAAATTATGGGGTTCTTTGAGTATATTGAGTTTGAGTGGGAGAAAAGGTAATGGACATATCGTCTTAAATCTCCTTGTAC
>VHZZ01025393.1:15238-27163 GCA_009801015.1 Silene noctiflora | reverse complement strand
CCAAAAATTACTTTTCATGAATAAGTTTGAAGTGCTCATTTCAAAGATTTTGCTAAGTGGAAATGTTCTTATGGCCAAGGAAACCCCAAATGTTTTGAAATGTTAAAATGTTGAGAATTTTAGTCGTTTTGATGGAGGCGTACCACTTCGATGTGCTTTGGAGAGGGATCCATTGAATTGGGCCCCCAAATGGTGTGTCAATTCAACCGACCAAAGACAGAGTGACTATCAACCCGAAAAGCAATTGTCTAGAGGTTAACCGGTTGCCTAATAAGCGATTCGCGAAAGCAAAAGACATTAGCACGCGTGGGACAAACCCCATCTTAAGTTTTGAAAGTGAAAGTCGAATGAGGTCAAATTTGAATGATAGTAAAATATCCACCTTTTTATATAATGACTTGAGCATTTCATTCCCCAAAACGCTTTTTGTCATGCCACCTTATCGAGCTTTGGACGAGCCATGACCTTTACTTTTTTGGAGAACTCGAGACTTGTCGCGTCACATGCCACTAACATCACGGGGATCATCATTCCATCCCACCCGATCTCCCTTGACAAAAGTATTTGGAAATTGAGGTCGGAAGTAGTCTAGTTTAACACATTGTGGAGGTGATTTGAGTCCATCCTCTTATGTTTAGTAGTTTTTTGAACTAGTATTTGTGACGGAGTGTATGCCCTTATATTTGTTCCCTCTTAGTTGACTCCGCCACTAGATGAGGAAAGTGGAATTTCCTTTTGTTGATGCATCTTATTTCTTGTTTTGTGCTTCATGTTAGGATGTGTCCAATTTTCCGYAAGCCCCCACTTGCCTTGCATCGGAATGCAAACCTCAATGCATTTCGGTGTGCGTTGAAGGGACGGAGGAGGCCCGTTAATTGCGTTTCATTGGATATTAGTAGTATATATAGTTCTTTTATATTAAGGGTCTTAGTTTAATTAATGAGCTTACTCGAGGATGAGTAAGGTTTAAGTGTGGAGGATCCATTGTAGTGCTCAAGGGAGGGTCTTGGCATGGATTAAGGGTAGTTCTTGGGTTGTTTACATTTGTYTTGTTGTTATGCACAAAAGGTGTTTGTAGAAATGCTTGAATGAGTAAGTTGAGTATTTTCTCTTGCAAATTGCCATCTTGTTGGGTGAGTAGCTTGACTAGTGTCTAGGGCATGCTTAAYAACTAGCAAACCAAGTCTAATTGAATGAGTAARTCRATTAATGCTTGGTCTAGTTAGGATTCACATCAAGAGATTGAGTCTTATGCTTGTTTCACTTGAGATAACCCTATTTCCTTGTCCATTACCTCTTCCCTTGCTATGATGGTGAACCCGGATGTCCTAGTCTTTTCATTATCTTGGTAATCGTATTCATTTGCTAGCTACTTTCCTTGTTTTAGTCATAAGTTATAGTTAATCATTATCCAATTGCCTTGCTAGAAGTAAACAAGAAATAAACAAACAATTTGATATCCATAATCCCGTCCCTTGGGTTCGACCCTAGCTAGCTACGACGATCACTCGTCCGCTTGCGAGGTTTCAAATTTAAAGCTCCATCAGCCGGTCAGAAGACCGGCTGGGGACCAGCTAGGGACCTGTTCTAACTTGTTTTCTCCTTCTTTCTCATGCTTTCTTCCAATTCACCTCCTTTTGCTCCCATTTCTTCAATTCCGTCTCAAATACTTCAAAATGAGACATAGGCTCATAGAATGCAGAATGCGGGCACAAAATGCAATTAAAGAGGCTAAAGCCGACTCAAGTCGGGTCAAAATGTACGAAAAAGAAGGCGGGATGTCGTGCCAAAATAACCACATATCATATGGCCGAAAGGATAAACTAAACTTTATTAGATATGGTTCGGTCTATGATGAGTCTAACTGAGCTTCCTAATTCGTTTTGGGGTTTCACCTTATTGTCTGCTGTATTTTCACTAAATCGAAGCCGGACTAAAGCGGCCAACATGAATCCATATGAGTTATGGACAGGGAAAGTCCCTCATTTGTCATTTATGTGTATTTGGGGTTGTGAAGCTTATGTCAATAATAAGTCTGACAATAAACTAGCACCACGATCTGACAAATGTCTCTTTGTAGGTTATCCGAAAGAAACACGTGGTTATTTCTTCTACAATAGTCACGAGAACAAAGTGTTTGTGGCTCGTGATGCTGTCTTTTTAGAAAATGAGTTTATTTCTAAAAGACAAAGTGGCAGAAAATTTGAACTTGATGAAGTTCAAGAGCCACAAACCGAGAATGAGAAAGAGGAAAGTGTTCCCTCTTCCTCTGACATGGTGATCATTCCTTCGGAACCTAGAAGGTCGGACATAATTAGTCATCAAACTGATAGATACCTTGGTATTATCGAGGAAAATGGTGACTATGAAGTCTTACTTTTGGAAAGTGACGAACCTGCTACCTACAAAGCGGCCATTTCTAGTCCCGACTCCATGCATTAGCTTGAGGCCTTGTGATCCGAAATAGATTTTGTGCATGAAAACTAGGTGTGAGACCATGTTGATTTACCTGAGAAGGTTAAACCTCTTCAGTGTAAATGGATCTTAAACTCAAAGACGTCATAGATCGACAAAAAGCTGTCTACAAAGCAAGATTTGTGGCAAAGGGTTTTACTCAAGTTCATGGTCTTCACTATGACGAAACCTTTGCACCATTTGCCATGCTTCGTTCCATTAGGATAATCTTAGAGGTTGCCGCATTTCATGATTATAAGATTTGGCAAATGGATGTCAAAACTAACTTCTTGAATGGGATCCTGGAAGAGGAAGTGTACATGATACAACCTGAAAGTTCTGTGGATCCATCTAAACCTGAGAAAGTGTGCATGATTAAGAGGTCCATCTATGGTCTTAAGCAAGCCTATAGGATTTGGAACCATCATTTTGATCATGTGATTAAGCAAAGCGGTTTTACTCGCAGTGTCGAGGAACCTTGTTTATACATGATATTTAGTGGGAGTAATGTTACTTTCCTATTTCTATATGTGGACGACATATTTCTCATTGGGAATGACATACCTAGTCTTAATTCCGTCAAGGAATGTCTAGGGAATCATTTCCAGATGAAGGACTTGGAGAGGCACAACGCAACTTGGCTATCCGGGTCTATAGAAATAGATCCAAGAGGATATAAGCATTAAGTCAAGAAGCTTATGTTGATAAAATTCTTGATCGATTCAATATGAAAGACTCTAATAGTGGATTTCTTCCGATGGGTTCTGGAATCACTTTGAGCAAGTCACAGTGTCCCACAATGCCTGAGGAGATTGAACGCATGAAATTAATCCCTTATGCTTCCGCTGTTGGATCAATCATGTATGCAATGATGCGCACTCGCCCCGACGTCGCATATGCTTTGAGCATGACAAGTCATTACCAAAATGATCCAGGTGAGAGCCACTAGATAGCCGTGAAGAACATCCTTAAGTACTTAAGAAGGACTAAGGATTCATTCATAGTGTTTGTAGGTGATACTGAGTTGCGTGTAAGGGGTTACACGGACGCCGGTTTCCAAACCGATAAGGATGATTTGAAATCCCAATTCGGCTATGTTTTTATGTTGAATGGTGGAGCCCTCTACTGGAAAAGCTTCAAGAAGAGTGTGACATCAGATTATACGATAGAAGCAGAGTACCTTGCAGCATCGGAAGCCGAAAAGGAAGCTGTATGAATTCGACAATTTATGAAAGGGCTAGGAGTAGCTCCAGCTGCCAAAGATCCTATCACCATATATTGTGATAACAGTGGGGCTATCTTTCAAGCTAAGGAGCCGAAGTCTAGTAATAAATCTAGACATGTACTTAGGAAATATCATGTAATTAAGATTACGTAGATAGAAAGGAAATTGATATTTGTAAGGTTAAGACAAATGATAATATCGTTGATCTTTTAACCAAGACATTATCAAAGGCTAAGCATGATGGCCATGTTGTCTCGATGGGATTGAGACAAATGCCAGATTTTAATTAGATTATGTGATGTGTAATAATTGAATATTGTATTAACTGTTACATATATGATAATCACATTCATTGTTTGAGTTTTTTTTAGAACTCTTTTATTCAGTTATGACTGAGTTTTTAATACTTTGTTTATCCGAATAGGTTGTTGAGATAATGTTGAACCCTATTCAAGTGAATAGGATGAACATGATATTTTGTCCCTAGTCACTTAATGAGGCGACGTCTCGGAGTGACTAGATTGGAAGTCGATCGATGGTTGGTTCAGCACCATGAGATCATGGAGATGACTGGTCGATTACATAGGCAGACTATGCGACACTCTGCCGGGATGTGACATTTATAGAGCCCCTTATCAATTTTGTTGAAGCCTGGTCGTGGCGGTAATTTTATATTATTTCTACGAGTCAATTCTTTTGACTAGCAACCATTTGTCTGAGTTAGTGGAGTTTCCGATTGACTTTGGTTTTTGTCCTAGGTCATGCCATGAAAGGAGGCCAATGGGGGATCTTATGGGTCATGATGATCTGCATTATACAGAGTAAATGGGTCAACAAGAGTTGTCCACCCACGTTAGGGCATAAACATCTTTGGGCCACTCGAGGAGTAGTTACTGGAAATACGTGGCCACGCTCGGAAAAAGATCTATGGTAGATTTTCCGGTCAGTTAGTTACTCTCTGTATCGAGGAAACCACTCATGATGTGATCAAATACAAGTGTGACCTAAAAGTCACTTTGCATTGAGTGGGAGATGTTAAACGGACACAAGAATTGGTAACGCACAACTTGTCTCGGACAAGTGGGAAATTGTTGGAGTAGTTGTCCTCCACAATAGTGCGTATACAAAATAAATCTAATATAAGGAATATACTTGGGATATTCATTGGCAATACTTGTCAGTTGATCAACGTATATCGGTAACAGTTGGCCAACTAAGGTTTGACATTACTGTCGTTTGACGGCGGTGTTCAGCTGATCCCATTTGGTCACATCTAAATGAACGAACCCCAATAGAAGTCTAATTATTTGTATGTGATACATTTTAATTAGTCCCTTGATTTTTGACTAAAAGTTATTCGAGAGAGTTTTATAGAGACGACGTTTAATAATTAAATGCCAAATTACTAAATGGGTATTAATTATTAATATTGAATTAATGATTAATACAGTTTTACTATTATTTGTGAGGTAGGAGTTATTTGCTTATTAATTTTACAAAGAGTTATAAAGTTAATTAAATGGGCAAATTAATACTTAATTATATGGGATAATTAAGAGGATGATTTATATATTTGCAAGAAAAATATTAAAATAAAAATAGACCCGTATAAGGTCCATTTGGACAGTGTAAATAAGCATAAAAATTAGGTGGTTAGACACCATCATTTATTGTAAGGTATGCTTGTTTTGTTCAATGTGCAATAATTATGTTGTTTCATAGAATAGAACAAAAGTTTAAGCCTGCAACATTGGAACTCACTATCTCCTCTCTCCTCTTGATTAGGCCGGCCACTATGGCCTCTTTATGGGCAATTGTTGCTCATAATTTTACTTGTGCCAGTGTACAAAACTCTCTATTATCTCTCTAACAAAAACTCTCTCAAAAATAATAGAAATATTACTAAGTGTTAGTAATATAAAAATTAATATTTACCAAGGAGTTATTATTATTAAAATCTAATATTTTCAAGGGTTAGTATTAGAAATACCTAGTTAATATTTCTTATACTATTTTGGAGGCAAGTTCTTGGGTGCAATTTGGAAGGAGGTGTTCTAAGTTGGACACTTGGAGGATCTAGCCAAGCATTGTAGATATTCCATAAGACAACAAGTGTTGTTGTACTTATACATTCCAATAAGCATTTTAAGGAAATCTCTACTCTTCTCCTTTATTCCTTTATATTTGCATGCATGTTACATAGATCTTTAAATAACTAAATGAACATGTAATTTGGTTTACTAATTAGAGGAGTCTAATTAGGGTCTATGGACTTTCAGTATCATCTTCACATCCATGCTAAATATCCATGGAAGGAGGCTAGGGAAAGTTTAGAGACATGTGAGACAGATGTTAGGGTTTTAGAGAAAGAAGAAGAAATATATTATTTGCTGAAATATAATCCCGACATCTCGTTATAACGCCCTCTGAACCACTCCACTTGGTCGAGTGTTCTGTACACTCGACCGAGTGACACTCACTTTGTCAAGTATCATTTATACTCGGCCGAGTGCATACTACTCGGTCCCTAAAGCTCACACTCAGTCTAGCACTCACTTCCTTACTCACGATTAGGACTCTTATCAAGCCCAAGAGTCCTCTTACCATTCCCAAAGGGTCTTTTAGAAGTCTCAAAAGAACTGGGTATTACAATATTCCCCCCTTAAAATGAACTTCGTCCCCGTAGTTCGCCTCAACTTCCCTTTGTTAACCTCTCACCAACATCTTATTACTGGCTCTCGTGCAATCGCTTACGATCTTCAATGTTCTTTACTCTCTTACAAGATCCATCCATGTTCTTACCACCATCATCACTCTCATTATGCCAACATCACCTTCATTACTCTCACTATGCCAACACCGCGTACCTTTATCTGTATACACACACTCTTATACTCACCATACACATCCCAATACTCCTTGTTCCACCGTGTTCTTCCTCACTTCCTTATACCGTACTCTCCCTTTCCTTAACTTTCAATTTGTTACATCCACTCCCTCTAGAAAGGAAACTTCATCCTGAAGTTCAAACGCTCAACCATCTTGTCAATACAATCATAATCGAATTACACCATCACGCCTCATATCCTCACAACGTCATAAGTTAACTCTCACACCGCTAGTGTCCAAATATCATCACCATAACAAGATCAAGACTATGGTCCAAAGTTATACTCTCAAAACAACCTCCTAACTCATGTCATCGATTCCGTTGGTTGATCATGGTTAAATGTATACACATGATAAGGTTCAAACATTACTACTTTTATGCATGCACATAAAGAGGACAAGAATATACAGATCTTATGAAAACCATTAAAGAATGACAAAGTATTACTCGTAATATAATTCAACCATTCTTAATACACATGTTTTCGCGCACAACACGTTATGCATATACCACATCTAATATTTCGTCACACCGTTTCACATGCTTTCTGATATCAACAGACATCCATCATTAACAGTTCCGTTTATTTGAATTACGAGACTCCGATCATTCTTTTAACATCAACATAAAACAGATAAGATAGCAAAATATCAAGTAACTTAGACATCGTCGTTGTGTTACATAAGATAAGGTCATTTCTAGTAAACATGTATCACGCAAGGCTATTGTAAAACTTAAGTTATGATAATCGATCATGTAGGTTAACACCTCCCAATTAACTACCATGCAAGATGATACACATCAAATAAATTAGGCCATATGTAAGACAACTCAGTAGAAGATCAACCAAATAGGAATACCGCGTTCACCCAAACTTAATATAACCGACACAACCACAAAACGAGGGTATCTAGTTATCTACTCAATACTCGGTCGAGTATTGGTAACACAGAGGTCGATTCCAGAGCACTTGGTCGAGTACAGGAGGCCGCTCGGCCTCGGTCGAGTGCAGAGGGACACTCGGCCGAGTGTCACTAGTCCTGATTTTTACGCTTCGAAAAATCGCCCCTAATACTTTTTTATTATACCATTCTAGCATAAACAATTCTGATGGTGCTTACTACGCCATCCAACTGATCAAGTTGCAAACATTGTCTTGGCTCGGGGGCACTAAATTACAACATAACAAAGATTATGCAAATTAAATAAGATAAAATTAGTTCATGATTACCATCCAACTTACTAAACCTCACCTATGACCATCTTGAGCTTTACGCTCCACTTTGTTGCCTTTTGCAACTAGCCAAAGTCACCTCAACCTCCTCCTCCTCCTCATCGTCGTCATCGTCATCATGACCATGATCATCATGACCATGATCATGATCATGATCATGATCATCATTCTCCGCCACCACACCGGATGCCCCGCTTCATCATTGCCACAGCCTTGATGCCCACTACCAAATAAGCCCTAGTCCGCTCCATGGACCACGCAAGCATCCAAAGTCATGGGGTATATTCACCCAATCCGAAGGTTTCACCCCATAATTATAAAACACTCTAGTATCATCTTCTGCCCTTCTCTAATAGCTCGGATAGTGACCCATATCGTTCACATGGCTCTCCACATACGTCTCATGAACTCCCCACAACAAAAGATCATGGTTGATCCGATAAGTGAGCTCAACAATATGGTGATTCGTCTCATGGGCGGATGGGTATTGCCGGTATCCACTGGTATTAGGAGGTGGAAGTTGTATCACTGGGACACTAAGCGGTGGGAAAGGAGTTTCAGCCTCTCCCGGAGGCTTCATCTCGAAAAGGAGTCCATCGGGTATGGTATAGGTTTGGGGTGGAAGATGGGGCTCATCCGCCTTTAGTCTCGGGTAGGTTTTTGATGTGACTCGTTTTTACGCACATTTCGCCCCCTAACCAGCCTCGTTTTACATGATTTTACGTGTTTATTAGAGTCGTTTCTTGTCTTTAGCTACCTATTTGCTATTCTGTTGGTAGGATAAGAGTGCCAACCTTGCTTTATTGGAGCATTTCAGAGCTAAATTGATTGCATCCAACGACCAAACATAAAAAAGAAGACCAAGGTTAAAGGCCGTATTGAGTAGAACAAGTATTCAGGCAATGGAGATAAGCCCCCATGTAAGTCGATTGATGGTGTATTCAACCACCATAGGGTCATAGAGATGACTGGTCGAGTACATAGGCAGAATGTGGAGACATTTTGTCGGACAGTGACCATCTATAGAGTCCTTAATATTGCCTGATCGTGGCGACGATTTCTATTTATTCCTTTGAGTCCATTATTTAAACTTGCAACTATTTTTCTGAGTTGGTATAGTTTTCCGGTGGCTTTGGTTTTTTTTCTAGGTCGCGCCGTAAAAGGAGGTAGGAGGACATTGACTGGGTCATTGTGATCTGTATCGAATGAAGAAAATAGGTCAATAGGATTGTCCACCCTTGTCAGGGTTTAATATCTCAAGGCCACTCGAGGAGATGTAACTGGAAATGCGTGGCCACGCTCGGATGTGATCTATAGTATATTATCCGRTCAKAMAGTTATTCTYCAGATCKASGAAACCACTCATGATATGATCGTGTKCAAGTACGACCTGAAAGAMACCTTGCATTGAGTGGGAGATTTTAATGGACAAGAGAATTGGTAGCGCACACTTGTATCGGACAAGTGGGAGATTGTTGGAGTAGGTGTCCTCCTCAATAGTGCGTCTACATAATAAATATGGTAAAAGGAATATCAGGGATATATTTTATTTGTCAGTTGATCAACGTATATTTGTAACGCTCGGCTGACTAGAGTTTGACGTTACTGTCGTTTGACGGCGTTGATCAAGTGATCCCTTTCGGTCACACCTATAGGATGACGCTCAAATGGAAAATATAATTATTTGTATATGATACGATTTGGATTAGTTCTTTGTATAATATTGACTTTTAGTTAAGTCAAGTGAATTTATTATTTGATGACGAGTTATGAACTCGGGCCAAGGGAATTTATTATTTTGTTATATGATAATTAATTAATAAATGTTAGACGAAATTTATTAATTAATAGTTAGTTGACTAAATTATTACGGTATATGTGTATGTTATGGGGTGAAGGTAATTAGCTATTTATATTTACAAGAGGTTGTAAAATTAGCTAATAGGGTTATATAAGATACATTTTATGTTGATAAAATGATCTAATGTGACGTAAAAGTTAAGTGTACATTATTTGTTAATTTATATTATTTAAATATTAAATAATTAAATTAATATTTAATTATATAAGATAATTTAATAGAGGACTTATAAGCATTTGTGGGACAAATGTCGGAAGTCGAAATGGATACGAATGACTATTGTGTGTGTGCCTAATATGGAGTATGCGAAGAATAAAAAGAAATAAAAATTACCATATACTCTCCTCTTAGCCGGTTTATGTGTTGATTTTTAAGACCAAAAATTACCATATACTCTCCTCTAAGCCGGTTTATGTGAAGAATAAAAAGAAATAAAAATTCTTTATCTACAATTCTAAAATCTTGATTAATTGTTGTTTAAACATCAACAAAAATTCTCATAATAATAATATACATGCATCAATTAATATTATTAGTGTAATAATATTACATATATTATACAAAGTTTGTCCCAAAATTATCAAGTTAATAATTTAGGATATTTTGAGCTTAGTCTTGGGTGCATCCAAAGGAGGTTTTCTAGGTTGAAAACTTGGGTTTGGAGGATCGACCTTAAGCTTTTAGATTGTTTCATAAGACTACAATTGTTGTGGTTCTTATTGCCTTTTACCATTGTATGGTTTTTTTCCTCTTTATTCATATTTTTATTTGCATGCATGTATCTTTAAGACCATCTTAATTAAATTAACATGTAATTTATCATATCATTAGAGTAGTCTAATGAGGGTCTTAAACTAACAAGTGSTATCARAGCATTGTTATTCACATGCATGTCATCTTAAGACGGTTTTTTCACTTTATGAGATAAATTGATAAAAATTGAATATTTTGGTGTTAAAATTAGTTTTATCACAAAATATTAATTTTCACGTAATAATCTGGTCCTAAAATAATTTGGGTCGAAATTTTGCATTTTATGGTATTTTATTGCATATAATTATATTTTACCGACTTAAAATGAGTTAATATGCATTAATTTTTGCTAATTGTTAATAAAATTTAGTTTCATGTTAATTATTAGGCATGTTTATTTACATATAATCACTTGCATTTTCTATTTATGAGAAGTAGAATTTTAGAAATTATTTTGATTAATTTTCATAGTTTATTGATTTTTATGTGATAAAAATTGGTAAATAGTGATTAATTTGTGATTAAATGTTAAATAAATTTTATGATTGAAATTTTTACATTTTTAGCTTTTGGAAATTGTTCCAAGAAGTTCAAAATTTTGTTTTTAATTTTTCCTTAATTTTATTATTTAATTTGGAATTAATTTGTAATTGTTACACAATTATTAGTTAATTTTTAAATTGATATAAAATGAATTTATGAGTTAAATTTTTTATATGAATATATATATATGGTAAGGTACCATAATATATAAAATTTTTAAAATATAATTTGGTACAAGGGTTATGATTAATTTGTTTTTAGTACATAAAAGTTGTATTTGATAAGGTTTTTATGCTTTAAAATTGATTATTATGCACCTAATATATTGCCAAATAATTAGTGATGACTAATTTTTGGTATTGGACTATATTATATAACTTGTTTTATCTTAAAAGAAGTTTTAAGGTTGGATTATGAATTTTTAATTGTTAAAAATGTTCAATTCCGTAATACCGAGCTCTTAGCGTCATTGTTGGTAAGTAGGACGATTTGGCATGACATTTTTATTTATTGCATATTTTTTTATTCATGTTGATGAATGGAATTTATTGTATTTAATTCATGTAATTTTACCTTATATGGACATAGTTAGAAATTGGTATTTTCCGTAATGCAAGGGAATATCGATTAGTGTGTAATTAAATGCGATTTCGTATCGCCAATTTGTAATTAATTAATAAATTTTATTTTATTTCAAATAATTGTATAATAGGAAAAACTATGTAATTTGATTATAGTAGTTATTTTTAGTTTGAGTTTTCTTCAAGACAGAGTTTTCTTCAAGACGGAGTTTCTACAAGACGACGTTTTTCGGAAAGGAGTTCCGAAATCCTAAACATGGAGGTGTAACACCCCCATACACCAAGGTGCCTTACCAAGACCACCCTAGGAATAGAAGTGCTACCGTCTCGTTTACCCGAGGCAATGGATATCAAATAGACCATCAAGAAACATACTTTATTAAA
>VHZZ01025385.1:3616-25732 GCA_009801015.1 Silene noctiflora | reverse complement strand
TCGGTTTTGACGGATATTATTTTGAAATTTGTAATTTTAAAGAAAGTTTACGACAATTTTGCGTTTTACGAGTTTAACTTTAGTCTTTTTCGAGTACAGGTTTTGCTTGTTGACGCGATCGGGTTTTGGGCCACACTTTGGACTCGAAGTCGAGTAGTATAGCATAGATGACATAGTTGATAGTCGACTTGTAATTTTTATTGTTCACATTTATTCATTACATTTATGTAATTCACTAATCCAATATTTATACTAAAGGCTTCTTATTGTATCTTCGAAATCACTATATCGGGAAACCGAGATGGTAACGCGTCGATTATCTTGGCCGGATAATTGGGGTGTTACACTTACCTTCTACCTCCATAACCAACCACCACAAACCTAAAAAGCCAAAACCTCGTCAGTTTTCCCCTCTTTTTCTTCTTTTTTTCATCATAGTCGCGTCGTTCATTTCGCTTCCCGGTCTTTCTACTAGGCTCATTTTCTTTTGAAAAAAGCCAAGAAATTACCTGAATGAAAACATGAAACGAGCAGAGGTGCTTTAAATAATAAGGGCAGTTTGGCTCGGCCTGCACTGGCCCAATCTGCTCAACCGGTTTACTTTTCATCTGGTTCGTTATCCCAACTCGCTCGACTGGGCTGAGCTCGGTCTCATTCCTTCCTAGTCTACATGACCCACCGCCCTATTTGCCCAATTTGGTCGGTTTCGCCATCACTCGGCCCGCCTCTAGCCCATGAATCCGAGTCTCTGGTGTGCTTCCCCGCTAGGTATAGCCTCGAAAACTCAAAAATTCAAGGGTACACCATAGAACTTAAAAAAAAGTGGAGGTGCATGTAAACCATTTAGACCGACATGCATAGTTGCATTAGGGTTGAGCATCGGTCGAAGACTGGACCAAACTGACCCCGTTCGAAAATAAAATTTTCGTGGGCCAAGGACCGGAGCTAAACCTCTCGGTCTTGGAGCAAATCGAACTCGAAATATTCTGTCCGGTTCGATCTTAGACCAAAATGGACTTAAAACTATTTGCTTCACTATTTCGAAGGGCTTGCTTGGATGAGAGTAATTATTAAGAAAGTAGTGAGCTAAAACAAGAAAAAAAGGAAGAGATTGGTGTTTTGTGGTGGTTGTGGAGGGTGGAAAGAGGAGGTGAGGGAGGATTTATTACCTCCATTAGGAGGTAATGTATTACGTGGGGAAGGTAAGTTCAATTACCCCTTTAATAGAGGAACTATTACACTATATTTCGCCATTTCTATCTTCAATCCCCATCTTTTCCCTCCATTTTTTTACTTCATTTTAGCTCTATTACTCCCATCCAAAGCAAGCCCGTATATGATAAATACTTTTAAATTCCGCTAAATCAATTCCATAGAATAACTAGACGATTGTTTTTTATGAAAATAATTGTTAATATTAATTTATAATGTCTTTTGAAAATAAAATGATCATTCATTTTATTACTGTATTTTTTAATATTTAGTCTTAAAAAGCATAAAATTTGGTGCAATCGATCCAAACGTAAACTAACCGGCCTTGGACCGGACCGATGAAGATCAAAACCTAAAAAAAGTGGACCAAGGATTGGACCTCAAAAAAGCGGATGTCCGATTTCGGTCCAGATCAAATAAGTCGGGCCGATTTATTTTCCAGTCCGGCCCTAAAGTTGCTCCCCGATTGCATTGCATTACGCTCAAAACTCAAAAGTCAGGACCACCAAAAGACGAAACCCGACCCGGGGTAAACAGACAAGTCAACATTCAACAACCCACCTAGATTGAACCCAAAATATCCTAGATCTCTACTTTATCCTCACAATTCCTTCAATCATCCCTCTACTACTTCTGAACCCCCGATCAAAATCAAATACTCAAATACAGAACCCACTTTCTAAGATCGATTAGGCAAAAATGTATACATCAGCTTCATCATCGTCACCAATAGGGATGGAGAATGCGAAGATGATAAAAGGAGACATTGAAGAAGGAGAAGTGCTTTACCCTGGTTTAGGCTATGGCGAAAACCAACTTCGTTGGGGTTTCATTCGCAAAGTTTACGGAATTCTATCTGCTCAACTTATCTTGACCACTCTCGTCTCTCTGGCTACCGTCCTTTATACTCCAATTAATGAAACCCTTCGCAACAATTCTGGCCTTCTCCTCCTCTTCGCCATCTTGCCCCTTGTCTGTATGTTTCCACAATTGCTTTCTTTTCTTTTTTGGTTATTCTGTGCTGATTTTTTTATGGATTTTTTTTTATGATTATTCCCTCCATAATTTATGTTTTTCTTGATTAGGTTTACCTCCGGTTTGTTTGGTTTCATTCGATCTTGCCATCGGATCGATTAATTTCCGTCTCGCTTTAGTAATTGCTGCGGTTGACTTGTGGGCAAGAATTTTGGGGGTTTTGTGGGATATTGGCTTCATTAGGTTGACTTCAATTACGTAGCGTATAATTGTATTGTAATAACTCAAGAGGATCTCACTAACTTTCGTGAAATTCTCTGTGCTTGGAATTTTTGTTGTATGTGTTTGACATTGATTTGAGTAATAATTGAAATTCTTTGGGATACACAATGGAGAGGATGGAGCCTCCTATTGTATGTTTTGAATGCCCTTTTGTAGTTAATTTGAATTTAAGCGCATTGGATTCACTGAGATGACCCAAATAAGTATATTAAGGATGATGAGGTTGAAATGGTGACCAACAACCATGTTTCGGAAAGTGAGATGCCAAAAACTGACAACTACTCTTGTTATAAGCGAAATACAACGTAGTTGTTAGATTACATAACGAGTGGATGGAGGTATACACATTACACAGCTTCAGAATAATTCTGTCCGCCTGCAAACTTTACTTTTAAACATGGAGGTAGAACTACTGACCCGTGCTTTCTTGCATAATTGAGACCTTCGTTTGGAGTTTATCGATGTTCTAAATATTGGGCCGTAGTGCTGTTAAGTGTGTTTGATGACTACTAGTTGCATTGTACATTTGATACCTCCTGTCCTCATCATATGCAGAAGCATTTGAAGCATTGTGATAGTGTTGTTGCTTTTATAGTATTCCTTCCCTTTTAATGCTGCTTTGATATATTGTTTACAAATTGTTTGTTTAGCCAAAGAAGAAATATTCTCACCATTATTTGCTGTTAGTCATTCTTAAACAATTAAGTGGGATAATAGTCGAGACTAGTTCTCCTTTTGTAACTGTTGCGTTAGTGCGAGTATTTTGTTAGCAATTGGGCTGCTTCTGGACAAGCCGTTATGTATGTCCATGTGCTAATCAATTAAGAGTTGCTTTAAAGTAGGAAACGTCTAGTTTTCATCCTCTTTTATGGCACGATTTTTTTGGGTGAGAAAACATTGTTTTTAATTTCTTATAATACTACATCTACACGTAATATAACAGTAGGGATCAGTCTTTAAAATTTCTGCCATGTCCTATTAATAGTTGTGAATGCTTGTGATTTTTTACCAGTTACTATTTCCTTTATGTGCAGTGTTATGGCCGCTATATGTCTACCAGCAAAGGCATCCACACAACTTGATAATTCTGGGACTGTTCACAATTTGTTTGAGTCTCACCGTTGGAGTGTCTTGTGCTAACACTGATGGTATTTGCAACCTTTTTTTTTTTTTTTTTTTTTTGATTCTATAAACTTTTGACTATAAATGTTCTTCAAAAAGTTTCTGTAATCAGTTAAGAGGCGCAGGTCTGCCTAGGATCAACCGAAATTTTCACCATTTTTATCATATCTTCGCCACTTCTTCACTTATTTAATTAAATCTTTTTTCATGTTTGTAACATGCAGGAAAAATTGTGCTCGAAGCATTGATTTTAACCGCAGCAGTTGTCTGCTCACTCACGGGTTACACATTTTGGGCCGCTAAGAAGGGGAAGGACTTCAGCTTCCTTGGACCTGTTTTGTTTGGTAGCCTTGTCGGCATCGTTGTTGCCGGATTCCTACAGGTCCTATTCTTTGTTTTCCTTTACTTAATAATATTAATATCTAGAGTTTATAGCCAAAAGCTGACTTAGAACAATGTGTAACAGGCGTTCTTCCCACTGGGGT
Organism: Silene noctiflora; assembly: GCA_009801015.1. Taxonomy (NCBI): domain Eukaryota; kingdom Viridiplantae; phylum Streptophyta; class Magnoliopsida; order Caryophyllales; family Caryophyllaceae; genus Silene; species Silene noctiflora. Next base: position 21,656 of record VHZZ01025385.1, on the reverse strand, counting down.
CCACATCAGTTCTAATCTATGGTGGATTTAGCGCCATTGTCTTCTCGGGCTACATTGTTTATGACACTGATAATTTGATCAAAAGGTTCAGCTACGATGAGTATATCTGGGCATCAGTGACACTCTACCTGGATATCTTGAACCTCTTCCTGACCATCCTGCGCATGTTGAAGCAGGGTGAGAATTAGTTGCTGTCTTTGGCTAAAGACTTCACATTATGCTGACAATTGAGTATCAGCAATTGTATGTACGAGGGAGTTTTGTGATTCTGCAGCTGTCGTTCACACCTGATGCAAAAACATTATGTAGGGATACCCCCTCTCCCCCATCTATTTTCTTTTCTTCCCAAGTTTGTGTAGTATATTTGAACCTTGCAGCGAATTGGAAAAAATAGCCAACCTTTAATGTTTGACACATTAACTTTCTAGCAGATTGGAAAGTGTCAAAAAAATGTATCCACCTGTGGTACTTATTGTGCATAAAACTTCTAGTCATGTTGGTTTTTATGTTGGTTGTGTTTTTTCATGGTTGCCAAAACGAGTAAAGGTTTGTAAACTTAGGGCGACAGGTTTTGAATTTCGCACAATGCATATTTTAACTAGTCGATCAAGTTCTCAGTTATTCAAGCGTGTGTTGTTGCATAGCTGAAAACACAGAGAAGTAGCAAGATTGTTGGATCAGTAGTTGGGGACTTTTCCTGTACTATGCGAGGCAGGGTCTGCAGTCTGCCTGTGCCATTAGCATCAAAAACATGCAACGGACAATGATTTTGTGAAGACCTAACCAGTTATTTGCCTTAAGAGGATGGAAAATGGATCCCTCCCTCCATTTCATTTCTCTCCAAATCCCTTCATTGAAATTCACCCTAAGTGTACATATTATACTTAATAGTTGACTTGATACGATAGCATGGATGTTGATATTGATTTCAACTTGTACTTAGATGCATGTCACCGAAGGAGCAAACATTGTGAAGCAGTCAGTCAACTGACGCTTGTGTGAACAATATAAATTGTCAAGCACCAATAATTGTTCTAGGTGTAACGAAGGATTGGGCAAATTAGCCCAATAGTGCCATTGGTGTCTTGGTGATGCTCAATCATGGACACAATCGACCATTTTACCCCTAACATTTCAACATCTCTTCTACAATCTAATCAACTCTTTCAACTTCCTCCCTCCCATTAACCACCGCCCCTCCCTCCACTGCTCCATCGGCCACTCTCCTGCATACCGCCGGCCATACTGGCCGACCAGACCCGTCGGGTACTGCCAACCACCCAGACCCCACCGTAATCAAACCCCATGCTCACCCAGATCCGCCCCACCCAACCTACTACCATCCACTCTCGCCACCTTTCATTGCCGACAACCACCCCTCTCCCTCTCCTCCCTGCACGACTGACTACCGACCTCCGCCTCTTCTACCACCCTAGCCATCCTTTCCTACAACCCTAATTTGTATATATCTAACTTTATTAACCCCAAGTTAATTTCATCTCCTTGATTTCTTACAATTGATGCATGGATAAGGAAGTTATTAGTTGGTTAATGTGAGAAATAAGATTCATAAGTGATTAATTTGGTTCTAATTTGATTAATTTAGAGAGAAAGTGAATGGGAGAAATTTTTTCATTGTTTTCGAGAAGAAGGGCAAGATAAGGAAAAATAAAGACAAAAAGTCCATGAATGAGTGAAACTAGTACTTGAAAGAACAACTACGTTTTATAAAGTGTAAAGGGAGTCATTTGAAGTACTATGAATTGTTTCTAGTGAATCGAGGCTTGAACAAATGAGTCAATTAGCTAGGGGCATTTAGTCGTTTCAATGTAAATACAAGTAATTTTAATGTCTATAGACGGATTTGAAATAACTTATGAGTATCATGCTTCATATTTTATCAACTAAATTAGTTGATATTTACAAAAAAAAAAAAAAAAAAAAAAAAGAAAGAAAGAAAAGACTAAGGTAATTAATTTTGCACTCAATGTGTAATAATATTGATATCTCCCTAAAAATTTATCATTTCTCATACCACAAGTCTCTTACACAAGCTTTAAACAAGTTTTTCTGTAAGCATATCTATCAAGATTCAAGACTACGTCCATGTGCATACGTACTTATTCCTAACAACACTAGAGTCAGCATCCACGGATCCACCTCCTTGGATTGTTTCACCACCTGAACAAGTGTTGTGTATATAGTAAAATACTCTATTCGATTCAACGAGTCCTTTATATTTTCTTTCATTAGTGAATTGTATTTTAATCAAACGGGACAGGTATAGTTTCAACCAAGAGGTTTTGGATTTGGTCATGTTATGTTCCATAAGGTAACATTAGGTGACCACACAAAAAGAGTATTTTTGACATAAGAACAAGTCAATGATATTGTCCACTGATTTTGACTTTGAGGAGTTGATTATGTTAAGCATATTCAGCATAACTATATGACACTCAAGATGTTGGGTGTTTTTGGACAAAAGCTCAGTGTCAATAGCGTTATGGTAAAGGAAATACAACATTGTCCAACAAGATAAAGTCCATAGGGGACCACTTATACCACAAGAATGTAATAAAGTCAGGTTCTTTCTAGGCCATTTCATGACACTTATGCAACATCTTATACAACGAACCTAGTACAAGGGGTGCTAGGGATGTGGGACCACAACAAACCGACATTTCAGCCGCCTATGGAACAAAACCACGAACGCATCCACCATTGTTGGGCATTAGGAACCTAGAAAAGACATAGGCGGGGAAGATAATTTTCCCATGACATATTTGGACTTGCTAAAGAACTTTTTCAAACCCTAACAAAGCCCAATCTGGTTTTCCCCTTTGTTGCAGCATCACAACGGAGATATTTCCCCAACAATTCTGCTACTTTAGGTAAACACTTCCTCCAGTACTTTAGAGGCAATCAGTGTACCTACCCCAAACTGGAACCACCTTTACATCTTCTTTGACCAACTCAACTCTCTCATTCCATTCTCAGACGATGTGTGGTTTGTTATAAAAAAGTAAGTGTCCCTGTTTAAGGATAATAGTCTTATGCTCCTCCGACATAAATCTAACAATAAAAATGCCATTAGGAAGAAACACTACCTTGTCGATGCTATGCTTTACCCAGAGTCTCCCGAGGAAGCCTTCAACAACATCCAGGGGAGGGTTTGCATCCAAGATAAAGCAATAGACTGAGTTTCTTCAGTATTCCACCTCTTCCTTGACATCCTTATAGGTAAACTGTAACAAGTGCTATGACTCCTCATTTATAACTTCGAGCCCTTTCCGCTTGGTATACTGTTGCCAGACACCATCATCCACCTCAATATTCAGTGCAACAAGATCATAAGGAGCTAACCCTATAATCTCGCCCACACTCCGAGTTTTGGAAGTATTCGCATCCAAAATTCCCAATTGCTTAATTTCTCAGTAATTGATAAATCTAAGTAAGAAAACTTATTTTTTGTTGCGATTTTCATCATATTTTTATTCGACGAAGAAAAATAAAAGCTACGAATAGGCTTATTAATAACCATGGAAAACGACAATCAATTTCCCAGGTTTTCTGAATTTCCTTTTTACATGTCTTTAATGAAGTGTTGTACCTATGTGAGAAGAGTAACAAACATACACTAAGTATCTATAATTCTAAGGATTAATTAATGAGAATAATCCATACTATTGGGGGTCTTCTTATGTTAATCCAAACTATACATTAACTCACTTTAATCCCAACTATCCTACATTGTTCTCATATTGCACCCAACTGACCGACTACCTTAAGAACAGGTAACCCATATGTTAAATAAATTGAATTGTCCTTCTACATAACAGTATAACACACCTTAGTTCCTTTTTCCTTCTTAGCCATTAATTTTCATCATTTTCTTCTACTGCATAGTATCTTTCCTCACATAAATTGATTTGTGCATTTTTATTGCCAGAAACAAACCAAACGACGTCCCTCAACTAATAAAACGACACTTTCACTAAAATGACACAAGGGATAAGACCGTCTTTTCCATCCTCATTACTCCCTCTTCAAAAATCACCCAACTTCAGAACTTGGTTGGGTCGATGAAACGACAACAACGCAACTAGAAGCGAAGGCGGTCTCGGTGGCTGGAGATGCGCGTCTGACAGACAGCAGGGGGAGTGAGGTGGTGCGAATTGGGAGCTGCTGCTGTTTCGATCAGGTTGTTGTTGTTGTGGTGATCCATGGCTTGTGGTTATAATTGATGCTCGCTGTAATCGAATAAGGAGAACTTGTGCTTGAGTTTTAATTCCGAGTCGAGCTTGGAACCGTGGTGTTTAACCATGGTGCTGAAGGAGGCAGAGTGAAGGAGTGTGGCGACTTGGGCTAGGTGATGTACGACGGAAACAAGTTCGTCTTGGTGGTTGTGTAGCTGGACACGGTTGTTGGTTGAGGTGTTGATGGTGAGAGCGGTGTCGTCGAGCCTGGTGTTGTGCGTGGCAGAGGAGGTTGAGTATGGTGTTGGTCGATGGGTGATGGAGGAATTGAACATGATGTTCAATAATGGAGTATGAAACAGTTGTCTGGTGATGATTATGGTGGTGCGCTCGTAATGAGCTTTAGTCTTCTTAATTTGGAACCGTTTTCATGGATAATGTGAATGTCTTGTTGGTCCAAAAGTTGATGACAAAGATAGAAAATGGCAGACCAATACCAATTGGGGGGAGAATCAGTGATGAGATGTAGATGATTATTTGGGAAAAAAAAAGGGGAATAACCATTAATGGAGAAAGAACAAAGAACAGGAGGAAATGGAGCAAGGCTGACTTTTTAAATAAATAAAAAAACATTACCGGAATTAGCAGGTAAAAAAATGGACGAGTGCAATCAGTGAAGAGGGTATTGATAGTAAGGATTAAAATGAGTTAATGTATTGTTTGGATTAATATAAGAAGACCCCCTATAGTATGAATTATTCCCATTAATTATTCCTAATTCTAAACTAATATATTTTTTGTTTTTTTCAAAGCTTTTTTCATTTTTTTTTGGATATTTGAAATATTTATGAGTTTTTGATTTTTATGAAAGAAATGCAATGAAATTGGCGCAGGAGTATAGAAAGTCATGAAATGCAACGAGTAAAAAGAAGCTGGAAACACGATTTCTTAAACCGTGTAGAAGACACGGGTTCTTAAACCGTGTAGAACTTAGATTATTGTTTTTTTTAGTTTTTATTTATTTATTAAGTTTATGAAAACTATGTTATTTCTTAATTCTGGCGTTATTAGGTTTATACATATCTGGTTTTATTAGCTTAATTATTAAATAATGCTTCCTAGTTAGTTTAGGAACTTAGGAAGTTTCTTATTATTCAAGTAAGAGTAGGATGTCGAAGTAGTATAAATAAGGACAGTTTGTAGCCTTATTTAATGCGTTATATTCAGAGTTAATAAAAGTTTACAGTTTGCGAACAATTGCGATTAATCTTGCTAGATTAGTTTAGGATTCATCCTTGCGAGGCTGAGTTTGAGGGATGCGAGTGATTTCCTTGCGAGGTTAGGGCGAGATTCACAATACTATCCCTTGTTTTATGTTCTATTTATCGATATTCACACAATATACACAACAATTTCGCTGCATATTTCTACACGTTACAATTAACAAACAAATCGATATAGTTCTATATCAGTAATAAAGAACATATTTTTGAAATTTTCAAAAAATCTCAAATTTTTATGAATTTTGTATTATAAGTTACCATCCCCACACAAAATAAGGATGACAAATGAAAATAAAAACATGTTTTTGTATTTTTGATATTTGAAAAAGGAAATACTTGTTTTTGGCTTTTTTCAAATAGGGGAATTGAAATAACAAATGCAAATGGAAATGCAATGAAATATAACTAAGTGCAATGCATGATCTAAATGGAATGTGAGTACACTACATGATGAAATATTCTGTATGGAATATGAGTCATCTAAATGCAACTAACTACATGATATCTAAGCTAACTAGCCTAAGAGTGATGCATGGTATCGATTGGTTGGAAAGCTATTTATATTAGCTTATGTTATATATGATCAAACCTCCCCAAACCGAAAAAAACACTATTTATATTGCAAAAATAAGGAGGTTTGGTCACAAGTGACCATGAATGCAATTTGTCCTTTTTGGATTTTGCTTGTGGGAGCAAAAATGGCACCTTGGTGTTGCTAAGGTGAAAGTTTCATGTTGTCAAGGCTAAACTCAACAAGAGTCCAAAAGACTCTAACATGCAACTACATGAATTGCAAACTAATAAACATGAGTGTAAGAAGAGAAAGGGAAGTAAACATACCACTTACCCAAGGTCTAGATGTTATGTGAGTCACCGTCCACCATTGGATCTATCATCCCTTTCTCACTCATTTTCACTCTCATCACCATCGTTTTTGTCATCAAAATATTCTTCACCACTAACATCCTCCCCCGAGCTATCCACCTCCATTATTTGAGCACCTCCACCCCTACCTTGTCCTTGGTTAGGGAACAAAAACTCATGTGCCTATACCGGAAATGGACCATGAGAGTTAATGAACCCTTGATGAGCCAAGAGGTATAAATGTGGGTATTGGGAATAGTAATTGTTGACTCGATCATTATGCATGCCCAAATGCAAATCTATTAACAACCCGGTAACATAGTCTTCATTGAGTTGGACGTTGGGATTGATGTGCTCATAGGCCTTGTATTGGTGAGGGTAAGGAGATATGAAAATGTAATCGGAGGAGGGCTTTGTTGATTTTCGTGGTTGGTGCGCTTGGAATGAGGATTAACCTTGCTCTACATTGTCCCCAAGAGGTAGAGCATCAATAGGTAAAGCCCGGAGCAAGTATGTAGCTAGGTACGATGACATTTGAATCATGCCTAGGCACGATGTGAGACAATCCCTTGCAAGACAAGTATATCAAAGTGCAACCCTTAATTAACCACTCAACTCTTGAGAATCATCCTCATATTTGAACCAATAATAATGGCCGAATAACAAGGCCTCATTGATAAGCGTATCCCTTGGAATAGGAGTTTAACCATTGTTTTCATTGAATTGGGGTTGAAATGCCTTGCCAATCTCGTAATTAAGCCACCATTCACAATTTGTGAGACTCCCTCTTTGGTTCCAACCACTTTACTCCAACGATCCAACAACAAATAAGTCACATTATAGGTGTATGAATGATCCTTGTACATTTAAGAAGGATTCAAGGTATGCAAGTTCTAATTCCGTAAAAGCTCCCGCCTCCTTTCTAGCAATTATCGTATTAGCAATAAACCGGTTACAATAACTTATGACCGAATCGGATGGTGGACATAAAGTGAAGAGCAATTCCTGAACCTTCCTAGCTCTCTACCGGAAATAGCTTTCCAAAGGGGTGCAACATCAAAACCGGGGGTCTTTTTAGTTTTATACCTTGTCCTGTTCAATCCAAAGTCCAAACACATTAGCAAATTCACCCATCGCCATGTTTCTCGACACATTTTCCAGGCAAAATTGTAACCAAATGACTCCTTCAACTGTATACAACCTCATTGAACTAATGAACTCAAGGGTCAAGGAATGGTAGGTAAGCTCATGCAATTAAAACATAGTTGACAAGCCCATAGAATCAAAGAACGACCGGGTTTGGTCTCTAATTCCTAGGGTTGTCAAGGTATTTTGGCATACAAACTTTGTTTGCACAAATTTCTTACTAAGCAAAGAGGCAAAAGTATTTCTATGGTTATCGCTATCAAAGATTACCTCCGGGAAGCCATCAAGTTGTTCAATCGCTGGAACCACTACTTCCTCAGCCTCTTGTTCCACTCTTGGAGTTTTTAAAGAGCTTCCTTATCGTCTTTTACGCCTCTTTTGTGCAACCGATGCCTTTTCCTTTCCCTTAGTCCTCATGATTGTTGATTTTTTTATGAAAGTTAAAGCTTTATCTCTTATATTAACCCAAATCTTTGACAAAACTAAACAAAATAGCCTTAATGAAGCCTAACAAAGCTTATTTGATGAATGAATTAATTAAGCTTTAATCAAACCCAATTACAAAACTCCTAAATTTTCGATTTTGAAAAACCCTAGATTTGAATAGATTGATTTTTGGGTGATTTGATGATTTGAAAGCTAAAAGTTGGTTTATAATTGATTTGAAACTATAAAAGATGAAATTTTGCACAAATAAGGGAGGTTTTGATGGATTTTTGTAGAGAGATGTGTAGTTTGTAAAGAGAAGAAGGACTATTGTGTTTGTGAAAGAAGAAATAAAATGAAGGAGAAAGGGGAAGAAGTCGGGCATAAATTCGTGTTTCCAGTCGAGCTCGTTCGGGCTCACATGAATCCGTGCGGATTTTCGATTAAGAACTTTTTTTTCTAGGGAGAATCAGAGCAATTCGTGCTAATTGGCCATAATTCGTGCGGATTTCATTAGCTCGTGCAGATTTTCATCGATCCGTGCGGGCTTGCCTGTATTACTTCGTTTTTACGTGAGCTCTTCGTTTTTGCGTGAGCTCGCAAGGATTTTGTTCCAAAATTCATTTTTCTTGTTCCTTAGTCTTCCTAGCTAGTGGGGGATTGGTGTAACTCCTCCCACTTAGGATCCATACATCCCCAAACTTTATTTTTGCCTTCTATTGATATCAAAACACAAGTTAAATCACCGTCGCTCACATACTCTCATGCAAAAAATTGTCAAATGTAATTAAACTAAATGAAATAAAATTGAACTAAAATAAATACCAATTTTAAGGGAGAGAATATTTACAAATGGTTTTTTATGGAGGACTCCACCAAACTCCTCTCTATTTAAGCTTGTTGCCAAGGAGGAACGCCAAGGGCGTTGCTGATGTTGCTTGACGTCCTATAGAAGTAATCAAATGCTTGCTCACATTCATTGTAGAGATCCCATGTAGACTTGGGCAAACTTTCTCCTCCACAAGTCGTAAATCTTATATCAATGTTGCATCAATAAGGACTCACTAAGCCTTGATAATGATCAAACGACATTGTATTTCCAACATAGGGGTTGAATAACCGTTTTAACACGTTATGCCAAATCCCATTTACTTCTTCTATGTCTCTTCTCATAGGATATACATTATCTGCAGTATAAAACCCTGGGATTCTCATAATTTCAGACTGAATGCAATAAACTTGGAAAATTTGATTAAAATGTCAAATGAAATCTACAAATCATAAAAATTGGTGACAATTTAGTATAAGATGTAAATAAACTTCGATTAAAATTTCAAGATTTTAGGAATCCTTTAACTATTTTTAATAAATCCTGAAGTTGTTTTGACAAATGATCTCTGGCAGAGTTGATGCAGGACTGGTTTTATGATATTTTAGTTGATGAAATGATATAGTTAAGACCCCAAATTTCCACCGAAAAATCACAGGAAACTTAAGACAATAACTTGACAAATGTAGACTCAAATCCACAGATTAACACTGGATTAAAGTTTAAATCTGAACAACACAATCAAATTAACCCACAATCTAAGCACATGGTTAATCTAACTATGCCAACAGACTTTGATCAACACCCACAGACTAAGCACATGATGTTACCAGGCCTGATTCTCAACTACAGACTAGCACAAGTTGAAAAAATTTGGAAATGAGAAGAGAACCTCAGGTTTTTTTCATTCAATATCAGGTCTTTAACAGTTGAGGTAGAGGTCCTTATATAGGCCTCTCCTGTGAGTTTTAGTACATAACCCTACATCTAAGGGCCAAGATCTCTTCTTAGGAAACAAACAAAGATAACAAGCATATTTTACAAGGTGGAAATGCAAATTATAAAATCAAAATAAAACAACTAAAATAAAGTATCAGACTGGATAGTTGTTTCCTAGCTGCAGTGGTTTCATGGTCAAGGAATGAGGACGAGAAGTTATTAATGCTCCTTGTCCCTCAACTCTGATGTGGTTTTCTTTGGGAAATTGGTTCAAAATGCTTTATGAAAACATCCTCAACATTGTCTAACCAAAGGAGGAAATTCCGCCTTTTCCTTTATCAGCTTTTCGGTCTTGAACTTGTGACCCAATTTTAATCTAATTTTCTTAGAAACTTGCCTTGGATGTCTTGGAATTTTTTGAAGCTAATTAAACATACTTTCAGCTGGCCAAGATGGAAGCTGGTGGTTTGCAATGGCCTGAGCTGTATGGATCCTAAAGGTGGCTGTTCTGCAAGGCTCCCTGTGCAACTATCAGAGTGACTGTTGCTTGGGTGTTGTGTGGAGTTAGCCTATGTTTTAGCTCCTTTTGCAGCCTCCCCTTATTGAAAAGGGCTTGACCTCAAGCCTGTATTCTCCTCATCTTCAGATTCACCATATTATGGACTAAGATCTCTCACATTAAAGGTGCCATGTACCCCATAGTCATCTGGCAGGTCAACTTTGTATGCATTTGGACCAATTCTCTCAATAGCTTCAAAAGGACCCTCAGGTCTTGGCATTCATTTGTTCTTCCTTTTAGCTGGGAACCTTTGTTTTCTCAGATGAATCCAAACCAAGTCTCCTGGCACAAACTCTTTCTTCTTTCTTGGAGCCGTGGCCTGTTTCTTATATTTCTCATTTGCCTTTTCAATTTGCCTTTTGACTGTCTCATGTAACTTCAACATCTACTCCCATCTCTTCTTATCATCAAAGTTGATCTCTTCTCTTGACACACTGGACAGTTCTTAGGGCATGAGTGGATTAACCCCATAGACCACCTCAAATGGACTGTGACCAGTTGCAGTAGATGGTGCTTTGTTGAATGCAAAATCAGCTCATGACAGTTTCAAATCCAATATTTCAGTGATTTGCTGACAATGCACCTCAGTATTCTCTCCAATATTTTGTTTGTGACCTCAGTTTGGCCATATGTTTGAGGGTGGTGAGAAGTACTGAATAATAATTTGTTTTTTAACAGCCTCCATAGAGTCTTCCAAAAATAACTCATAAACATAGTATCTCTGTCAGACACTATGGTTTTGGGCACTCCATGTAGCCTCACAATTTCCTTGAGATAAAGCTCAGCAACACTAGCAACATCCTCAGTCTTCTTACATGCTACAAAGTGACCCATTTTGCTGAATCTGTCAACAACCACCATCACTGAGTCATTGCCTCTCCGAGTTCTTGGTAATGCCACAATGAAATCGATGCTCACATCTCCCCAAGGTTTTATTGGTACTAGCAGTGGAGTGTATGGGCCAGCTTGGAATAAGATCTTGGCTTGTTGGCACACTGAGCACCTTCTGAGGATAACTTGATCATCTCCCCATCATTTTAGGCCAATAGAAATGGTCCTGCAGTATCTCCAGTGTCTTTTGAACCCCAAAACGTACCCCTAGGCCACCTGAGTGCACTTACCTGATCAATAGATCCCTGTATGAGCCATTAGGTACACATAATTTATTGTCATGGAATAAGAAGCCCTTCTGCAGCACATACTTGCCTCCTTGAGCCCTTCTCCCCTCAGTTTGAGCTATCCAATCCTCAGAAAAAACTAGATCATCCTTGAAAAATTCTTTCACGAACTCAAAGCCCAAAACTCTTTGCTCCATAACTGTCAGTAATGAATGTCTCCTTGACAATGCATCTGCAAAAAAATTTTTTTTATCCTCCTTATATTTACTTGAAAAAGTAAATGACTGTAAGAACTCAGCCCACTTGGTATGCCTATGATTCAATTAGTGTTGGCCATTTATATATTTCAAGGCCTCATGATCAAAATGAAGCACAAAGGGCTTGGGTTTCAGATAGTGACCTCAATGCATAAGAGCTTTTGGCCTTTAATTAAAACTGCCCCAATGCCAACACTACTGGTGTCACACTCTACCTCAAATAATTGATCACAATCAGGTAATCTCAGAATGGGAGTATCACACATTAGTTGCTGAATTCTCTCAAATGAATGCTAAGCACTCTCGGTCCATTTGAACTCCCCTTTCTTCACACACTCAGTAATAGGTGCATCAACTGAACTGAAATTTTTAATGAATCTCCGTAAATGATGCCAAACCATGGAATCCTCTCACTTCAGTAATTGTCTTAGGAGTTGGCCAAGATTGATTTGCTGCAATTTTCTTCTGGTCAACTGAAATACCCCTCCCAGACACAATATACCCTAGAAATGTCACCTCTTCAGCCATGAAGGTGCACTTCTCCAATTTGACAAACAACTTCTAATCTTTAAGAATTTTGAAAACAATCTCAAGATGTTTAAGATGCTCATCTTTACTGCTGATATAGATCAGAATGTCATCAAAGTAGATTACTGAAAATTTGCCCAAACATGGCCTCAACACTTCAGTCATCAGTCTCATGAAAGTACTTGGTGCATTTGATAACCTAAATGGCATGACCAGCCATTCATAGAGCCCATGCTTAGTTTTAAAATCAGTCTTCCATTCATCATCCTCCCTAATTCTTACTTGTTTGTAGCCTTGTCTAAGATCAATTTTAGAGAATATCTTGGCTCCACATAGCTCATCCAACATGTCATCAAGTCTAAGTATGGGGAACCTATATTTAACTGTGACGTTGTTGATGGCGCTACTGTTACTGCACATTCTCCATGTGCCATCTTTCTTTGGCATTAACAGAGAAGGTACAACACAAGGGCTTATAGACTCTCTCATATAGCTTCCCAATTTGTTTCTGTAGCTCCTTGGTAGCAGTTGGATCACTCCTATAAGTAGGTATGTTGGGCAATATAGATCCTGGAATAAGGTCAATATGGTTCTCAATGCTCCTCAGTGGTGGCAATCCACTAGGTAACTCTCTTGGAAACACATCCTTGTACCTTATAACTAAGGGCTTAGCTTCTGCAGGTACCTCAGAACTCTCTTTCTCCACCACCTTCTTTGACAGTAGGATAAACACAGGTTGTTCTTGCCCCAATTCTTTGACCATGGTTGCCTCAGATAGAAATAACACTCCATTGACCTCCTATGGCATGTTTGGACTCCCATTATTTCTTTGATTTGGTGGCAATGGTGTCAATGTGATCTTCTTGCTCCCATGCTTAAAACGGCAAATGTTTTCCTTCCCTTGGTGAGTTTTATTCTTATCAAACTCCCATGGCCTCCTCAAGTGTAAATGGCAGGAATCCATTGGGATAAAATCACACATTACTTCATCTTCATACGCACTTCCAATAGAAAATGGTACCAAACACTGTCTATCAACTCTCACCGCAGCTCTTTTGTTCAACCATGTCAGCTTGTAAGGGTTTGGGTGTTCCTGGGTTACCAAGTTGAGCTTGTTGACCAAGGTAATAGAAGCTACATTGGTACAACCCCCCTATAAATGATCAAATTACAGACCATTCCTTGAACCGCGCATCTACTTCTGAAGATCAATGATCTTTGGTCAGCCTCCAGTGGTGCTTATTGTGAGTGCATGACCCTCCATAAGACTAAGCTGTGGCCTGTATTTGGGTGAGCCACAACTAGGTCTCGACTTGGATCCTCCTTGTTAGTTTAAGACCCTCATTAGACTCTTCTAATGTCTTATTAAATTACTAGTTAATTTAATTATATGGTCTTAATACATGCATGCAGAAGGAAAAATAAAACAAACTAGTAAAAGAAGAGATTTCCTTACATTGATGTTAAGGCTATAAGAACTACAACAATTGTAGTCTTATGAACAATCTACAAGCTTATGGATGATCCTCCTAACCCAAGTTTTTAAAGTAGAAAACCTCCTTTGGATTGCACTCAAGATTAGCCCAAATACCCTATAAATTACTAACTAGATAATTTGTAGAATTACTTGTATAATATGTAATATTATTACCTTAATAATATTAGTTATTGCATATTATAATTTGTGAATATTTGATGATGTTTTATGATACAGAAGATGAAGAAAACCAATTTTTTTCTCCTTCACTAAACCGGCCAAAAGAGGGAAATTTATGTGATTTTTGTTTAAAAATTTCCTCTCCATAATGTGTGTAAATAATGGTCTATTTATAGACCATGAAATGCTAAGAAATGATATATATTTCTTAGTGGGTGGGTGCCTAACCCACATGGGTGACACCAATACCCATTTGGACGGTCCAATAGACTATATGGTCCATTTTGGTTTCCGACATTCGTCCTACAAATGCTTATAAGACTTATAATTAATTATTTTATATAATTAAATATTAATATAATTAATTATTTAACACTTAAATAATACTAATTAAATACTATTGTACACTTAACTATTAAGTGACATTTTACCATTTTATCAATATAAAATGTGTCTTATAATAATTAATTAGTTAATTTTACATCCTCTTGTAAATATTATTAACTAATTACCTCCGTCTCACAATATACACACATATTACAAATATTAGTTAATTAACTATTAATTACTACATCTCTTCTATTTATTCATCAATTATCATATAGTTGAATAATAAATTCCTTTGGCCTGAGTTCATAACTCGCCATGAATAAATAAATTCACTTGACTTAATAAAAAATTAATTTATACAAGTCGTATCATATACAAATAATTAGTTTTTCCATTTGGGCATCATCCTATAGGTGTGACCGAAAGGGATCAGTTAATCACCGCCATCTTACGACAGAAACGTCAAACTCTAGTCAGCCGAGCGTTACCGATTTACGCTGATCAACTGACAAATAATAAAATATATCCCTGATATTCCTTTTACGAGATTTATTATATAGACGCATGATAAATAGTATTTTAATCCCATTTTAGCCCGCATTTATATTTTATTCCGACTCGATTTTGCATGCTTAATCGATTAAAAAGCTCATTTAATTACTAATTTATAATAATTAGTTGTCTTAATTATATTTAATTATTAGTCGGATWTTATAKWATAATTATATYTYCATTAWTTAAWTAATATAATATGTAGGTGTGACGGGAAAWTGARACGAGGTTGCGAGACGGGATTTTGGAAGGAAATGATGAAAAGAGAGGAAAATAAACTAAGTATGAAAAAGCTTGGTTTTGCCCTTTTTGCGACGGTATTTGCTGAGCTTTTGCTGACACCTTCGACCACCACAATAACCTCCCATCCGCCCCCAACCTTCCCCTGCCGCCGGCGAGCACATAGGCAGCAGCACCGACCAGAAAATCCAGCCTCAAACTCCGTCGCATGCAAGCTGAAAACAGAGCATCAAAACAAGCTGATTCTTGTCTTAGCCAGCCCACCGGCGGCCGGCCTACCACCGGCTGGAGCACCACTCAGTCCGCACTTGACCTTCCAGGAAGTCCCCGGCCAGCCAACCCACCGGCGGCCGGCCAACCGGCTCCCACAACATTTCTTATCATTTCACGCGTGTTTTGCAGCTAGCCGACTTCCCAGCCGGCTAGCCGGCTGCCGGGCCACCGGCTGGGGAAGCTTGTATGTGGAAATTGTTGCTGAATGACCAGGGAGTTGCCAGCCGGAGGTGGCACCGGCGGCCGGCCACCCGGCTGGCCATACCTGAAGTCGAAAATAGGCTTGTTCACCCTCCCCTATAAATACTTCAATACTTAGTTTATTTAAGGATTCTTTTTTATCACAAAAATTCCAATTTTATTTAGTTTAGGTTTTAGTCTTATTTTATCAATCTCTCTTATAATTAGTAGTATTAATATGTAATTAGGATAATTAATAGTTAATTAGCATAATTAATCACTCTCTAGATTATTCAATACATTATTATATTCAATAGTTTACGTTTTGTCTCGGTTTCTAATTCGATCAAAGTAGATTTTGATTCTCCTAATTCAATCCAAGTTCCTTCCTTTATTCATTATGGGTATAATCCTCTTCTTAATTCCTTGTTATTTCATTAATTCACATGTTCCTGGTTAGTCTATTACTTGCCTTTATATTATGTTCATTCTTGCTTCGTTCTTCCTAAAGTCTCATCTTTTTATGCTGTTTGTTGCGAGTATGCTTGAGTAGTTTGTGGTTAGGATGAAAGGGGGAGCCTTTGTGATTGTCTAAGGGTATTTTGGCATAGATTAAGGRTGATTATTGGTTTGTTCTCCTTTGCAATTTGTTGTGCTCACATAGTGTTTGATGAAATGCCTAAATGAGTAATTTGGACTATTTCCTCTATCTATCAACTTGTTGGGTGAGTAGCTTGACTTGTTATAGGATTAATMAACGAATTGTGGRGTTGGGTTAATTAAATGAGTAAGTTAATCTACCTTAAACCGATTGTGAGGTTTACATCGAGAGATTAGGCTTCCTTTGGTTGGCAATCCGGATAACTCATAGTCTATGCCTATTCTCGCCCTTTGCATCACCTTGGTGAACCCTTGCATCCTAATTTACTTCCTCTATTGTTAAGACCGTTTTTGTTATTACTTGTTTACCTTTGTCTATCGTAGTTTGCATGCTAGAACTATCTTCCTTTCCATTACCCATCCATTTGCTTAGATTGAACTAAACTAGAGGCAAGCAATCAATTTGAGAATCCAATTCCCGTCCTTGTGGTTCGACCTCGACTACCCTATGCTAGTTGAGTAATTGTTTGATCGGTTACGACGACCCATGCCCGCTATCAAAATGGCACCGTTGCCGGGGACGGTGACATTGGATTAGATTGTATTGTTTGTTTGTTTCTAGGCTTAGTTTGTTATTTACTTGTTTTTTTACCCTTGTCCTAGTGCATTCATTGCATTAGGACCATTTGATCTTTCTTTGAGTGCATGTATGGTCCAAAGAAGATGTTTGGTTCTTTCATCCTTGAGAATGGGTATGAAAATGCCTATCATGAAGAGAGACCAACCTACTCCGAGGCCTACTACATTCATGAACCAAGGTATCCAACTAGAGACTATCAACAATATGCTCCTACTTGTGAGAATTGTGGTGGTATTGGTCATTCATATAGTACTTGCTCTTCCTTTCCGCAACAAGTCCCATACCCGCAAGAGTGCTTTGTTTCACAAGATTACCAACAACCATACCAACAACCACATGACCAACAATACATCCAACACCCTCAAAATCAACAATACCAACATCAACCATATCAATCTCAACCCCCAAATGAAACATCAAGTACCTACTCTTCAATTGAGAAAATGTTGAGGGATATGGAGGAAAGAGCCGAAAAGAGAGAAGCCCTAAAGGATCAACGACTCAAACTTTTTAGAGAGGAACTCACAAATGTCCTAGCTCATCAAAGGACACTTGATTCTCTCATGGCTAATCAATGGGCTTCTAACACTCAAGATGATGAGAACTTTGTGTTGGAGGAAATTGTGGTTGAGAAGGTGAGCAACCTTGACGAGATTGGTGAGCAAAGGTGTGAGATTGAAGATGAATTTTCTCTTGAAGAAGTAGTGGGGATGGGAGTCCACGAGAAATTCATRAAGTTGGTGAATGATATRGAAACAACCCCTYCATCCATGGAAGATATGYCTCCTTGCAACAACTTCCTAGYGGAAGTGATCTCAAAAGAAGGAAGGTGTTGKGAYGTTTTTGAGGACGATGARGAAGACYYTCCACCTCAATCCCCCTCCCAAATTCATGAAGAAAATGCGTGCATCAATGACAAGTGTGGGGAAGAAGCTAAAAGTTGGGAAACAGAGGTTGATGAATTCGAAATTGCCATTCTTGGAGAGTTGAGGAACCAAGAGATGAACTACAATTCTTGTAGTTTTGAATCCAGCTTGGAAGAAATCGAAGCTCTTATCCTTGGCGATGGTTCGGTTCACTTGAAGAGTCAAGAGAATTTGGGTAAAAATGATGATATTTTGAACCGCAATGTTGAGAAGTTGACTCTTCTGCCTCCTATTCCTCTCCTTTCACCTTGCCTCGAAGTCCTTGAGGAAGATTCTTCATTCTATGAAGTTTACGAGATGCCTTCTTCCATACCTCATGGCCGCCGTCCCAAGATGAATGACACAAGAAATCGTGCCCGAGAGAGCAAGATGAAGCATGATAAGAGATATTGGGGAGAAGATCGGGTGATTATCTTGACTTGGCACTACTTGTGCCCATTTGAGGGCTTTGCTAAGTCCTTTGATAGGCTTCTCCGTGCCTTGAGTGACATGGATCG
>VHZZ01025379.1:16632-27396 GCA_009801015.1 Silene noctiflora | reverse complement strand
GGGATATCTTTTCCCCATGCTTTTACTATTGGTTTGTATAACTTAATATTTATGCTTGATTTCGTTTGACTTTAGTTATGATTATGGATTCCCGCATTCAAACTTAAAAAGTTTTAAAAAGTTTCAAATCCCGTTGTTTTTCATGTTTGTTTACGTTACGTTATAGCGGGGGTTCACAATTTGAAGTAGCAAGTTGGGAAATTTGAGTCTCCAACATCTTAATGGTGGCCTCTTTAGCTTGATCGCTCTTTTGCATTTGAGCTTGCATCATTTCTTGGGCCTTTACTACCTTCATCATCATGGCCTCAAGCTTACCTAGACCTTGGTCATTTGGTGGGAGATTAGGGGCTTGGGCTTGTGGGTAGTTTGGTTGGTAGCCATTTTGATGGGGGTAAGGTTGTTAATAACCTTGTTGGAATTGACACCTTTGACCTTGGAAACCAGGTGGATTTCCTTGGTATTGCCTAGGTGGTTGGGGTACATTAGGTACTTGATGTTGCGGGTTCAAGAAATTAGTGATCTTATAAAACAAGTTGGGGTAGAATTTGGTGTTGGGGTTGTAGTTGTTAGAAAAGGTACTTAAAGGAAGTGCACTTTGCTTAAAGCTTTGGAAAGCATTTACCTCTTTTATGGACGCCCTACACAATGTGGTACAATGGCCCGCACCACCGCAACCTTCACAAACCTCCACTTGACTAGTGATATTAACTTGCTCGATGACTTGGGATGAACTTGACCCTTCTCTCTCAATATGTTGTTGAAGAGCGGCAATTTGAGCTTTCATGAGGGCTAAGCTCGGATCCTCCTCTCTTGCTTTTAGTGGAGCAGTTCGGGAATTGACATATTGAGAATCATGGATGACCATGGACTCAATAGTGGAATGAGCAAGCTTCAAATCAATTTGATCGAACCTTCCATTGCTTGTGGAATCCAAAACTCATCGTGACTCACCACAACATCCATTATACAATGTAATAGCAAGAAATCACGGGTCCAACCCATGATGAGGACATTGCCTTTGAAGCTCCTTGTATCTCTCTCATGCATCATAWAGACTCTCATTGCCATTTTGACGGAAACCCGTAATTTGGCTTCTCAATTGTTGAGTCTTCTCCGGCGGGAAATACTTTTGGTAGAAAGCAAGAGCCAAAGTCTTCCAATTAGTGACACTCATAGCTTCACGATAAAGGCTATTGATCCATAGCTTTTTTCCCCTTAGAGAAAAGGGAAAAAAGATCTCTCTTATTTGCTCTTGGGTGACTCCAATTTGTCTTATCATAGAGCAATAGTCACAGAAATTTGCAATGTGCAAATTAGGATGCTCCAAAGGACCTCCATCAACTTTCTTCCTCTCCAGAAGAGATATAAAAGTCGGCTTCATTTCAAAGTTTACCGCGTCATCAATTTGACCGGTAGTGATTCCTTTGGGGAGCATAGCCGCGGTTGGCTTGGAATGATCGGACAAACGCACCATCTTCTTAACCTTAGTAGCACTAGAAGCCTCTTCCTCCTTAAAAGCTTTAAGATATTCAAACAAGGACCTTATAGCACTTTCCAATTCCTCAAGAGAAGCACTTTGAGCGGCTTCTTTAAGGAAACGTAACCGTCTTCGCAAAGTTCTCTTGGGCTCGGGATCAAGTGGAAATAAGTCACCTCCACGAAAAGACCTATGCATAAGACAACAATCTAAGGAAGATTGTAAGTAACATTCTCAAGGAACAAATGTTCCTCAAGACAAGAAAAAAAAACAAGACAAAAACGAAAAACTAATAAAACAAAACCGTTTCCCTGGCAACGGCGCCAAAATTTGATAGGTCTGTCGCACACCTAGCAAAAATAAAGTCCCTAGACTTGGCAACAAATTAAACTAGTAAGTAGGGGTCGAATTCACAGAGAAACAGATGTGCTTGACAAGTTGCTATGAATAGGTTTTTATCAAGGTCGAGTTATCTTTTTTTTGGGTTTGGTGATTATAACGCTTAATAAAAATGATGTAAAAACAATATTAATAAAAGAATCTAGGGGAGTCGGGTCACACATGCATAAAAAATATAACTCATGCCAAACTAGAAATGCAATAACAAAGATAAATGTCTAGGCCTATAGACAACCACCTCTCGATATTATTGTCGGCCTTAGATCGGGTCCTAACGAACTCTTGTTATGGTTAGGTGGGTCTACTACAACATGCTTAGTCTAATACAAATCCGTGCCTCTCGACTTATAGAATGTATTAACACATTTAACCAAAGTTTGTGATCAATAAACTAAGATTAGCAATTACAAAACAAACATGTGTAGAAACATTTATGCACTATTATAACATTCTAATCTAACATGATAGAATAAAAACTAATGCATGGCTTTCCTTATTACCTAGACAAAATAAAACTGCTCACTCATAATGTAAATAACAAAATCTAAATATGAAATGAATTGCATAAACATAATGAGATGATTATAATAATTAAAAGAGAAAATAATGAAATGTAAAAATAACCTAAGATAATTGATATAAATAAAATGATGAAGTAATGATAGAATACTAGTGATACTAGAAATGCTATGATGATGCTAAATGTAAATTGCATGAAAATATAAAGTAAATTACTAAAATGAATTGTAAATAACTCAATAATAACTAAACAACAATATGAAAATGTGATAACTAAATAAACTAACTAAGGAAATAACAATGTAAATACTAGAAGGAAATAAATTACCGAAATGAGATTGCAAATGAAGAATGTAGAACAACGTAAAACCAAAGAACTTATATTGAAATTGTATTAGAACTAAATGATTGTGTGATTAAAAAGTGTAAACTAATGACTATTTTCTGAAATGCTAAGAGAAAAGACTAAGAGAAAGAAAATGTATAAAATGATATATGAAGATAAAATGTCCTATAAACTGGGACCTAGCTCTCCCTATATAGTAATTTAGGAGTGAAACGCTCATAATCCACATCAAGCTTACCCCGATCGGGGACAGGCCACCTCGATCTTGGTCATCTGATTTCCGGTTTATGGCTTTAAGGCCATATTCAATGGCCCGTGAATCCAATGTTGGTGCCTTAGAGCATCTTTATGTGCCCAGGTAAATGCATTTTTGTGGAATCTTTGAGGGATCTTAAGTTGCATTTTCCACATGTGTTACTTGGACCTCCTTTTGGGCTTCATTTCTCAATTGTTTACATTTGCCATTTGTTGGTGGATGACCACATTTCTCCATCAATCCACTTTGTTTTGCCTGCATGATCCATCTTAGCTTCCACTTTGCCTCGTGAATTACATACTTGCTTATTTGACGGGAAATAGCTACTAAAAGCTACATTTCCTACAAAACATACTAAGCACGAGCAATATATCTAGAACACGGAATTAGCTCAATAAAACACTACAATTAGTTCAAATAACAAGTAAAATCGAGCTAATTATGGGAGTAAAATCATATAAATATTAGACACATCAAAATTTCATTTGACCACTTCAATTAATCATGAAGGATGTCTTAAAGTTTCACCACCTTGTTTAAAGTGGAAGTGTATCAAACAACTATAAAAATTATGCTCATTTTTATAAAATAAAAATTTTTACTAGAGGGAATTGGATGAGTAGAGAACATCACTTTATCAAATGGTATTATTTCCAGACGAATGAACTATCCAACCCAAGTTGTATTCCTTGCTTCTAAGATGTTTATCAACTCAAGAGATCTTTCACCATTCCGAACAATCTAATTCTTATATCTTCCGTTCCATATCTTGTAGTATTGCTTCTTTTGTAGTATGGCATCAAAGAGCACTCGGACCGTCCGTGGGAGGAATGCACGCCAACCATCACCAGAGCAACCGGTAGCCCCACCCGCCATTACCCACTCGGATTACCCGAGTATTGAGTTTGAGAGTGACGGTCAACGTGAGAACTTCATCGACTTAGCCCCTAAGAGGATGGAACTGACTAAGTGCGTGTCGGTGGACACTTTGGAGGCTTTAGACCTTGAGGAGGAGGTACACAACATCTTCTCGACTCTTGGAATGGAGGGTTTGTATAATTTTGAGGAGGTGAGTTACCATAACCTCACCCTTGAGTTCTTGAGTGGTTTTAGTTGCGATGAGGATGTCGAGACCGTGAGCTTTAGGCTTAAAAACACTCCCTAAAACCTATACCTAAATGACTTCGCCGACCGATTGGGAGTGGCTAGGACGGATCCTGGTAGGCATGACCGAGTGGGGAAGGATATGAAGGACGGGAGATACTTTTCCCTCTTTACTAGCAAGATAAAGAAAGGGGTTAGTAGCATGAAAGTGAGTGATGTAGAGCATCCGGTGCTCAAACTTTTCCTCCGTTCCTTGACCAACCTCCTATATGGGAGGACAAACACGAGTAAGCTTAATTCTACGGAAGTCCTAATTCTAAGCTCTTACCTCAATCCCCGCTATGAGGCATCCTTCCTATTTAATGTCGTGTCCTTAATTTGTGGTGCCTTTGTGAGGAAGATTGAGTCGGGCAAGTGTTCCTTAGATTGTGGGGCCTTAGTGACTCGGTTGGTCAAGAGCTTGTCGGGGTATGAGCTAGGGGAAATAGATGGACCTATGTCTACGAGAGTGGTGTACTTCAACCTTGCTTGGATGGAATCAAAATCGTGGTTGTCAAAGGGAAGAGAGGCGGGTACTTACTTTTGGAGAGTCGATGGACAATGGCACATAATCCTCCCCGCCGAGCAAGACTTACCCCCGACCACATCCTTGGAGAGCGTGAGACCACCCCGCCCTCCACCCCGCCGCTATATTATCCCAGATGTCATCACCTTTGATGTCGAGGATGAGACCATGGAGCGAGATACCTCTCTACCCTGCCCTTCTCAACCCCCTCCTTCGGGTAGATGAGCTTCCACGTCATTTTACCAGCCTATGTCTATCTCTAGAGCCTCACTTATACCCGCGTCGAGATCCCCACCTATCATGCTCCCACCTTATACCAGAGACTTTGCCTATACCGGGGGATATGCCCAACCCGAGCCCCACTATGACCCCATTTCCTACCTTATCCACCGGGTAAACACCGACTTGGTGTTAAGGGATATAACCGAGGCGATATACAACCAATGGGTGCGACCCGCCTATCACCCTCGCTTTTGGACCGACACGGGAGATGCTTCGGATGTGTTTAAGGCTTATGGTATCCAACCTTCGGATTGGGGCACCAACATCCGGTTTGATGAGGGCCACTTGCATGATCCATGGATGGGTAACGCGGGGACTCAGTTTCCCACCATCTCCCATGTAGGTGGTTTTTGAGAGGGACTGTTTGGGGCGGCAACGGAGGCCGCCGAACAAGGCGAGGGAGGCTTTGGGGATAGTGGCTTGGGCAAGGGTGTCTTCGAGCGGCACGACGATGGCCTTCAAGAGGGTGTTTTTGGCCAAGGAGATAGGGGGAATGTCCCCTTTTGTCATGATATTGTGATGAGGGAGAGCTAGAGGACCTACTCGGAGGGAGGTAGGAGAGATGATTTAGAGGGAGGGGAAGAGGAAGGTGATCACTTCGGAAGCAATGGAAATGCGACAAAGGACATGAAGGATTGGAAACAGTGGATGAAGAACCTCGCAAATTAAAGAAAAGGAAGACCTCGTCTTCCTAGTTGTATTGTAATTTGGCTCGAATTCTTATAACATTTGTGTCAGTGTGACACTTGAACATTTGTACTTGTTGTTTGTAACCTGGCCATAAGGCCAACTATTATCGACTTACTTAGCTCAATGGTGTGGTAAGCACCATTGGAGACTTATTTGTGTGTGTTGGTAGCAATAGGAAAGCTTGGAGAACCAATGCGTGGCCAAAATCACCACTGCTCATTGCACTCGGTCGAGTGCCCCATCTACTCGATCGAGTGGGACTCCACTCGACCGAGTGGAACCTTCTACTCCGGCGAGTAACCTGACCAGTAGTTGTGTAAAATTTGCACCAAGTGCCCACTCGACCGAGTGACAACTCTACCCGACCGAGTGGATCTCACTCGGTCGAGTGACCCGAGTACCCGACCAAATAGCCTCATTTTGACTTGCTTTGTGGAATTTTGACCAAAACCCGATGTTTTGACCTTGTTTTGCGGACTTATCGAGTTCCTAATAGTTGACCGACCAAAAAGACTTAACATGGTAGACCTCAATGAATTGTTTACGTTTGATTTTATTCATTTTCTTGTTTGTGAGTGTCATTATATACCATGTTAGAAATGTTGAATGCATGAACGAGAATAGTAATGATGGTAAGTGGAAAGGTGGTACAAGTAACGCCAAATTTGAACACTTGTGAACTCATATAGTGGATTCAATATGATATGTGCATAGCATAATGAATATAATCGATATTTGGCATGATGAATGTATGCATGTAGAAGTTCATTAGCACTAATATATAAGTGGATAACCTCGTAAGGCGCGCGATTATAGCGGCACAAATTGAGTAACAGAATGTGTGATTAATAGAACCATATAAGAGAGTGATACCCTGTAGTAAAGGGAACATAAGAGACCGGAAATTTGCCACGTTTGGCCCTTTAGAGGGAGTGTGTCAGTCAGGTTGAGCGGTGAACTTCGGGACGAAGTTCTAATTAGGGGGAGTGAATGTAATAATTAGGAATTTAAAGAGAGACTTTCACAATAGACGTGGGAGAGTACGGAAATGTAATTGTTAAAGACGTGAGATAAAATCAAATAAGAGAAATGAGAACCAATATGATTACGCAAGAGCGAGGGGCAAGAACAATGAATGTTTTGGGAATGAGAGTTAGAGGCGAACTTCGAGGGCGAAGTTCATTTTAAGGAGGGAAGATTGTAATACCCGGATATTTTGAGATCCGTACGAGAAGCCTTGGGATGTGTGAGAGTCGTGCGAGAGTAAGATTTGACCTTATATTAGACCAAGTGGAGCTTAGACTAGACTTAGTGAAGATTGGAAATGGACCGAGTGAGCTAGTAGGGTACCGAGTAGGGTGTACTCGGTCGAGTAGGTGGTCTACTCGATTGAGTAGAGTTGACTCGGCCGAGTGGGTAGTTCACTCGACCGAGTAGGTGCCACTCGGCTGAGTGAACCGCTCACTCGACCGAGTGACACTGTCAGCACGCGATAAATGGTATTTCGTCCCCTTAACCCTAATTCATTTTCTTATCCTCTTCTCTTCTCTCTAATCTCTCTCCTTTCTCTCTAAAATCCTCCCAAACCTATTTTCTATGGAGTTTAAGCTTTGATTGAAGATTAGAACACCTCACTCACCATCCTTTCACTTTGTAAGTAGATATAAACATCTCCCTTAACCCTAACTTTTGGGRGTTTTTATATATTTCGGTAATTAATGATTTTAATTAGATTAATGGGTAATTAGTGAGTATTAATAAAGGGTTTTGGTTAGTATGGTAGTATAGGATGTATTGTGATAGTTATTATGTGATTATTGTAGGATGAGACRGTTTTATGAGACGGAATCGATTGGATTTGTGTAGCTTGTTGAATAATGCTAAAAGGTAGGTTAATCCTACTCAGTTTCGGTATTATAGATGGGTTTTGTATGCTATTATCATTTTATTATATGATATGAGTAGTCTTGCATTCACATGATAATTGAGGTCGATGTTGAGTTTATGTATGAGTCGGAATTGTGTCCTGTATGACATTGGTTGTGATTGACTTGAGAATTTGACTCTTGGACATGTGGTTTAAATCATGGTATGTTGATAATGTGTCGGATATGGTATTGTAATCGGTATTGTGTAATAATTTCATTCTTATGTCTCATGTTTTGTTGGAGGTTGATAGTGGTGGTGTGATGATTGTATTGGAGACGGAAGGCGGTTGGGAGACCGTCTTCCGCTCGGGTCGCCTCTTGGAGCTTCCCACTCTAAGAGGGATGTGCACATTAATGGCTTGAGTTATGGACGGACACATGAGGTTGAGTCACGTCGTCTGGCAGGGGATCCGAGTCGCTCTTGGGCCCAGTACCACCGGTGTGTCCGGAGTATCTTCTTACGGGCTGCGGTCCGGCTGTTTTGGTGGGTGGTACTGCGGTGCCGTCACCGGGTTGTGGGTATGTCTGGGTGTGTCCCGGTACCGGTACAGTGGAGTTTAGGATTGTGTCTCATGCATTGAGTTGTCATATTCCATAACCGTGTTTTATTTGTGCTGTCATATATGTTTATATTATCAAAAATGACCGTTTGTGGCTTCTGTTAATTGTCACCTATTTCCAGGGTGGCCTGTGTCGATCCATATGATATTTCTGCTCATATGGGGTGCAGGTTAATTTCAGTGATGCATACGGGATTTGGGCCCGCGCTTTGAGGTTGGAGTCGAGTTAGTAGACATGAGATAGAGGTTGTATTTAGATGAGTTGTACTTTCATTTATACCTTTTGTAACCACTAAACTTGTATTATTAATAAAATGTTCTTTTATTGGAGTTTTGAATCACTACCTCGGGCAACCGAGATGGTAATGCTTCGATTATCTTGGCCGGATAATCAGGGTGTTACAAACATGGCATGTAGTTTGCATTAAATAAAACTTTGGAAAAAGCCTATTTGAGAAACTTTATAAGTGGGCATAGGCCCTTGTAGATACTCTTTGTCCTTCAGACTTTGTCTACTAGAATAGTCTTAAAACACCCTAGATAGTGTCATGTTAGTATCGTTTGACCCATGCACTATGGCTTAGTCAAGAGTACCTTGTGGTGTGATAATTCTTTGGCTACCGTTTATTCCAAGGTAACCTTTGAAGTCATGCAACTGTTTTTTCACTTCTACAATCATCATTTTGTCAACAAAAGGGAATGGGCACAGATATAATTATCAAATTGAGTTCAAATGCCAATGAAAGCCAAAAAGTTCGCAAATGTTGTTGAATTATTCATGTCTTAGGCTTAGAAGTGCAATTGGGACTTCTATGCTCTTCTATAGTACCCTTATTACATATGGGGTCACTCTCAATGTCACTTTGGTGAGGATTTTCATATTGTTGGTCACCGCCACATTACTTTTCCAAAGACCAAAATTTCCAAATACAAAAATGACAAACATCAAAGAATGTCAAGAAATGTTCTTAATGTCAAATACTACAAAAATTTGGGGGAAAAATAACCCAAAAGCAAACTACCAAAGTGAAACTCATACATCTTGAATCCTTTTTATCTATTGATGGTTCTATCTTCTTTTATTGCATGGTCGATAGGGGACGACCCTTCCTTTTGTCTAGGCAATAGGGGGAATTCCGTGATCTTCTAGTGTCTTCTAACGCCATAAGGACCCAACTCTTGATGAAAGCATTTAGTAATTGTAGACAAATGTAGCCTAACTTAACACTATTTAGAGGTAATTTACTTCTATTCTTTTGGACTTAGTAGTTTGTACAACTAGCATCTATGATGGAGTATGTGCCCTTAGATTGTTTGTCTATTAGTTAATTCCGCCGCTTAGATGAGGACAGTGGCTATTATTTTGTAGATGCATCATTTGCTTTGTTTATGTGCTTCATGTAGGATGCATCGCCATTTCGGAAAGCCCCACCTTGCCTTGCAAGAGGGCATTCTACCTCATGGATGTCTTGTTGTGAGTTGAAGGGGCGGAGTGAGACCCGCTAATTGTCTCATATAGGCTATGATATTAGAATAGTTTAAATAAAGGGTCATAGTTTTAGCCACCTCTTTACTCGGGACGAGCAAAGGTCCGGTTTGGGGATATTTGATGTGACTCRTATTYACGCACATTTAGTCCCHTAACTAGSCTCGTTCYACATGCTTTTACRTGATTATTADGGTCGTTTCTTGTCTTTAGCTTCCTATTTGCTATTCTATGAGGTTTTGGTGCCTTTGGTAGGAAAAGAGCGCTAACCTTGCTTAACTGGAGCATTTCGGAGCTAAATTGATCATATCCAACAACTAAGTATCAAAGACAAGACCAATACTAAAGGCCTTAGTCAATAAAACAAGACTTGAAATGATTTGGACGTTAACTCTCCTTGAGTTATTGTTCAACAATGACGACAAAGGAAAGGCTACAAGAGGAAATTGCTCGGACCTAAATGAATAATTGCTTGTTTGGCCCTGAAACTATGATATATGGAATGGCGTCGAAAAATCAAGTAGTCTACGCTTTTGAATCACTCTAATGGGAGTCCGGATGAGGAAATGATGTCCGTTTTACAATCCGAGCTCAAATAGACCAACTGCGCACCAACTCGCGCGAGTCCAGCTCAACTCGCACGAGTTCCCCATCACCTTGCTCGAGCTCCTACTAGCTCACACGAGTTGGGAGACAGGATTAATTCTTCACAGCTCAACTCGCACGAGCTGCCATTAGCTCGCATGAGTTCCCCACTAGCTCGCACGAGTTCCCCATAACTCGAGCGAGTTCACCAGCAGAGTGATCCTCTTTCAAACAAGTACTCCCACAAGTTGCTCTGGCTCTAGCAAGTCTTTGGACTTCCTCAAGGGGCCTAATCGTCATTAACTTCCTAATCAACCCTAATCTTGTAGCTACTATATATACCCTCTTTGTAATAATTTAGAGATTATGCCTCCTTAGTTTAGGTTAAGCCTGATGCGAGTCGTTATACACCAAAAATAAAACCTAAGTCTGCTAACTGAGAATTCAGTGGAAGTAGGGTCGATCTCCGCAAGGAGGTAATGTCTTATCTGTAGTCAGTTTGTCCGGTCACAATTCTGGGGGGTTTTAAAAGTTGTTATCTAAACTAATGAGATTAAAAGAGAGAAA